>WURT03108241.1:0-12159 GCA_009936505.3 Holothuria glaberrima
ACAAATGCTGTGCAATTCTGTTCAAATACCAGGTTTATTCACCTTTCATTTGAATGGAACATTCCGAACTTTTGGGACTGGAATTGTGTTTTTCACTCAATACAGGTCTAATTGAAATAAACTGTGGCAAGCAATTGACATTTCTTGCAGGGAATCGTGTTTCTCAGTTGTACAAAACAATTTGAAGAAGGAAAACTTAAAATTTCATGAAGAAAATTATATAACTAATAGTTAACAATTACGAATTTAGTCTCATAGGGTATATAATAACCGTACCAACCTACCAACATTGATGTGTTGAACCTTCACTCCTGCTACACCTAGAAGGTAGCTGACAGCTGCATTGTTTCATTGCTAATAACGTTTAAAGTTAGTAGAAATTAAACCTCTCTGAATTACATCATTATGGATTCCCATAATGAGCAGGTAAGTCAAAGAAGTTTAAGTAAGCGAGGCAAGGATTAGTTGGTGCAACTTTTTGCCAACGTTGGCTCACTGTTGGAAAATGAGCACTCACAGTTGCCAGCTAGAGCGTTGGCCAAATGTCAGAACACAGAGTCAACACATTTATCGACCAACATTAACGGAACGTTGGAACTCACAGATGGGGGGACATTTTGCCAATGTTGGCCCTTAGTTAGGACAGCATGCTGGGTAAATATTGTTATAACGTTGGCCCTTTGCTACAACAATATGCAGCGTAAACATTGGCATAACGGTGGCGCATTGTAACAACAACATTTTGGATAAATGTTGGTCTAACATTGGCTCTGTATTACAACAACTTGCAGGATAAACATTGGTGCAGCGTGGAACCATTGCTATTTCTACATGCTGGGTGCACAATGGCGTAATGATGGTCCATTAATAACCCAATCTGTTGGACCAACATTTTCACAATGAGCAGCCAACCTTCAAACCACATTCTTCCAGTGTTGTTCCAACAAATTCTGCAACCATCTTCCAACGTTGGCACAACGTTTTTTGTGCTATCTTGGCAGCATATAGCTTGTCGAAATTAATTTTCTTCTTATAGCTGACCTACAGTCTAATTCACTTTTACCAACCTAACTTTCCTTTTACAAATCTTACCGATGTAATGGTGTGCTGATCATTGACAATTAAGTTGCAAAAACTGTTCACAATCGAAGATTAAGTTGCTTACTTTCGCTCTTCTTCACAAATTGTGTGTTGCACCAGCGAGATTGTTTACATTTGGTTTTCAAGCGCCGTCTGCTGTTTGTGATTTCATCACTGATGGCGCCAATTCACATCGTAGTCAAGGGACTGAACCCCGTGAAAATCTTTTTCCTATTCACCGGGTCCAAAGCCTTACACGCTATTTACGAAATAATACTATTCCATACATACGGCAATTAAAAATATTTAGAGAAAAATAAAATTTTAACAGACCTTTTAAAAGTCAAGTCCAACTGTTGAAATGATATTTACGTACAATACGATAGTAAATGATATAAAATATTGTTTTTATAAACATCTTGTCGTAATAATATCTTTTAGATCTTACATGGCTGTCAAAGGGTACCGTACTTTCGGTAAACCTGTTAATTTACTTTGCTCTTTGCGTCTTACTCGTGTGTTCTTTTCTGAATTCTGATTCGCGTTTTCCTTACTCCCTGAATTATGATTGGTTACAATTTCTGCTGCTCCAGCGCAGCTACTGATTTAGAAAGGAATGGTGTGAGTGCACAATTTCATATTAAAATTTAGTACATTGGACTTCCGCGCTTACATGATCTTTGCGTGTTCAACGTAATTACCGCACAAGAGGATACTGAGAGAGTATGTGGGTTAAAGCATGGCGGAAAAAGCAGTGCGCTCCACATTTTGCGAAATAAAAGATCGACATGGTTTCGCTTTTGACCTGAAAGATGAGCAGGTACAACTTGCTGCAGCTATTATTAATGGTAAATATGCTGTTGGAGTCTTACCTACTGGATACGGGAAGAGTAAGGCGTACGTCTTACCGCCCTTGATCTTGAGTGAGGTGAGTAGTCTTTATCAGTTTTCTATAAATTTGATGAATCTAGAGTTTTTAGGTTAACCGGATGAGATCTCAAGTAAAAATACCGTAGCTATAACGTCGGTCAGCTCAAGGTTTTGGGTTGTTTAAGGGGATCTTTTACAACATGTACGAACCAGCCAATTCCGATCTTTGTAGATACTTTTAAAATTATGAGTTTAATTCTTCAGCAAAGGAGGAGTAAATCTCCTTCCACTATCACTAGAATGAGCGATATTAATGCATATGATTTTACCAATCATATGTGCTTTTATAAATGTACAAATTCCCTTAACCTGATCTATACTGTGAAGTCTTTCAGAGACATTTGTATTTCACATGAAATCGTTTAATTACTGGCCGTGATGATGATAGGGCCTGTTAAAGTGTTCCCAATGATACAACCATTAAGCCAGTAGTCGTGGTTGGTTAGATGTATCAAGGAATATTAAAGTTGCTATAGCATTTAAGCATACTGCTTTTTTTGCATAAATGCGCCCATAAGAAGAGACCCCCCCCCCCAACGTTTTTGTCCCAGTGTCCTCAAGCTTTTTGGCTACGCATATCCAACCAGAAATTTGCGTTAAATAGACTGATTTAAAAACTCTCTTGTCTCCAAAAGCATAAAGCAATGCCGTTCGCCGCCCTTGTGGTGTCTCCCTTGGTAGCACTGTCTTTAGCACAGGCTGAAAAATTAAGAGATCACGGAATTCTTTCTGTAGTGATTCGAGAATACACAGAACCGGCAGTCAAAAAGGGTAACAGCTTTGAAAGAATTTTGTGTGTGTGTATATATATGTGAACAAATCATTGCAAGATATTATGCGTTTCTGTAGCACACATTAACTTCAGTAAAGAGTGTGTACTTCATACATATATGATGCCCTCTGTTCTTCAAATGGTCTAAGTAGTCAAATATAAGAAATCAATTAGAAATTTCATGCATCTTCCCATCAAAACTATTTAAAAGAACTTCATTTCCAATTTATCTTTTGGAGAGGATACAAACAGTAGTTATAAAATAAAGTTTTTGACCATACGGCCTACTTCGTTATCCAAAAACAAAATTTCGTGAATAAAATGCAGAATATGCCTAATATCGTGAACATCTTTTTTAATGTTGCAAAATGGTTTTAATCTTCATCTTTCAGACATATTGATACGAAAAGCCAGGGTTATATTTGCGTCCCCTGAGTCTTTACTTCGAGAAAACTGGCTCCGTGTGATTAGATCCACATATGGAGAAAGACTGTGTGTGCAAGTCTATGACGAGGCACATTGTATATCTGAATGTAAGTGCTCACATCACATCAATATATATATATATATATATATGATAAAGTCTAACGGTTATCTCCTTGTCCGACCCATCCCAACTCGCTGTCTACCCCTTCCGAAGGAATAACCCATCGTGTCACTTTATAAGTAAAACAACTTTAAGTCCACATTATTTTCAAGTTGTGTCATCCTTATTTATACTTTTCAAATTAAAATTCGACTTAGATCACTTCTTTTGAGCGTTATCAAGCCAAAAGGTAGAAAACTGAAATCTGATAAAATTAGATCACACGGCTGCATATCAAGACATTTCTAACACTAAGAATTATAAGTCAGTCGATTAAACGTCTTGTACCTCTGGCCTCGGATTTTTTAGCAGTGGCCTTTCGTGGTCTTAATCAGACCAGAATAGTTTTCCTGCGTTAATTGGTAAAGAGTGTTTCGAATTACAACACTTTCTATGAATAACTTATGTTCAAATTTTCCGTGCAAGGTTTTCGCAACTAAACCACTTCCTCCTTCACAAGAATGCTTATATGTTTACAAATTGAACGTAAATTCCATGATTTACTTGTGTTGTAGGGGGAACGATTTTCGTCCAGAATACAAGAGGGTGTCTCACTTTAGGGGTAATCTGAACTGTCCGGCACTGGCACTGACGGCAACAATGACTACCAAAATTAAAAGAGACGTCTTCAATACTTTGTGTTTCGATGAAGACACCATCATTATATCTGCAATTCCTGACAGGTATGTATACACCCAGTCGTGTGCATTGGTGCACGGCATGTTTTTCCTGTCTGGGAACTTAGCCGTCTTTGCCCGAGATGTAAAAGTTCTTCCTGAAAAAATGATCAAGGTTGAGTGATTCTCCTATAACATTGTTTCACACCACCTTTGAGCACTGGCACCCCCTCCCTCTTTAGCATCTTTCCTCATACGCCAACGTGCTTGTGTTCAAGAGTTAATTACACAAACAAAGTAATAATTTCTGTTTGAGAAAAAAATAAACCGTCAACTGCTTTTATCAACTGATCAAGCAACGGAGCAATATAAAGCATGCAACTGGTTACATTTTTACCTAAACGTAACTGATATATTCAATGCGATAAATTCATAAATTGTGACTATCGGCACACCTTGTTAGCCATGGGAAGGGCTGACTTGAAGTTTTAGCCAATTACAAAACAAAGATAATGTTACTGCTGGAACATTAACAACTTTGTGTTGGTGAGACAGTTAGTGGAAGCATCTTTTACTCTCTTCCTTCAGACCAGATGTTTTCCTCGCGGGAAGGAAGTCATCTTGCAGGTTTCAAGAGGAACTGAAGTGGATAATAGATGAAGTGTAACAGAGAGGAATGAATGCATTGAAAATAATAGTGTATACAAATAACATCCTCAGCTGTTCCAAGATGTTTAAATGGATTTCTTCCTCCTTAGACTCTGATGCCTTCTTGACGGATAACGAAGGAGAGGGACATCGCGTCGTTGAAATGTTCCATGCTCACTTGGACGAAAGTAGCAAAAAGAGAATTATCAGGGAATTTACTCAACATGGAGGTCCAATAAGGGTACTAATAAGCACCGTAACTTTGGGAATGGGGATGAGGTACCCGATATTGCTGTTATCATCCAATGGGGACTACCAAGTTCAGTACTGTTGTATTGACAACAAATTGGAAGGTGCCCGCTCTCCTGGAGCTAAGGGAGTCAGTATTTTTTATGCCTATCCCGGAGGTATTTCTCGGTGTAACGATTTTACACTTCCATCTCTAGTAAGCGAGGGAAACAAAAAATGCATGAGAACATCTGTCCTCAGAGAGTTTTACATTAACGGCGAAAACTTCAAAATATCAGGGAGACTTTGTAATCGTAATTACTTTCCTCGGTGTTAGTGCAAATTATGTGTATGTTGTAGTGTTTGTCTTAGTTTATGTCATTGCAAAAATAAGATATCAAGTGATATTTACTCCTTAATTGGTTTGGCGGAGTGTTCCTTTAAAGGCAAGGTTTAAGCAAAAATTTCCCGTCTGTGACTCGGCAGATTTTAAAACAGGACGTTGCAACATTTTTGTGCAGGCTATGTAACCTCTCTCAACGTTTTGTACGTAGGAAACGTCCCTTAGCCAAACTTTAACCCATGCCTTTTTAAATTTTGTTGGCTAAAATTGTAACATATTTTTGCTATTATACTTGTGTATCTTGGAAGAACTGACTTTTAATTCGACTTTCTCTCAGATCCGGTTGTTTTCTCAAGAATGCTAACATTTTCAAGGGTTTTGAAATCTCAGGATGCAATTGCCAGCCCCCTTCCTGGCTATACGATGTGTACTTTTCCATGGGGAATTTTAAGGTTACGAAATTTCAATGTCCCCGTGCCTCTAAAGTACGAAAAGCTTAAAATACAATACGTGGTAAAATAGGAAATATGACTTTTTATTTATGATTTCCATCATTCAGTCTTTGTTAAGCATCTCAGGATAAACTGATGTCGATAAAATTCAGAGCAGCTCTTATTCTTTTCATTTCCATTTCAGCGTAGCCCAAGGGGCTGCAGGGTTTCCTGTCCATGGACAGGAAACCCTTAAACAATGTCAGAATATAATGATTTAATATAACTATTTAACTCTACACAAAAGAGTACATTACTTGTCAATAAAGTATTTTGCATCTGTGCAGTCACGTCGTTGTTATATACATAGAAATGGCTGGAACACTTCTTCATGAATAACATTATGGTGTATTTGATATGGTTACATATTTACATTAAATCTTATAATATCATAAATCTGAAGTTACATACAAATTTCTTGTCAACAGAAAAAAATTGACCAAAGTTTTCAGCCAATCAATAATGGAATAAAGCAACGTCCTTTATGTATGTAGAAAATCTGAAGAAAAAATAAAGATAAGAAAACCTAACAGATACAGAAAGATACGGACGATCGATACTTATTTGCTACACCAAACTGCTTTACTTCGTTCAAATGTACAATTCAATCTCAATGCTAAATTTTAACTTATAAAAAATGTGATACCATCTGGTTTTCAACAATTTTGTTTGCAAGAATTTATGAAATATTTTGCATGAAGAATGAAGAAGTCTGTGATACCTTTCCTATTTTCTACAAACTCAAAGTTAACAGTTAATTCATCCAAATTTAACCCATCCCTCAAACAGTTTAAACAAAGGCTTATTTCATCCCAGAATTTTTTTCTGACTGGGCAATTCCAGAAAAGCTATTCCAAAGTTTCACTCTCTGCATTACATAATTTTAATGCATTATGCTATTCCTCTCGTCAGGCCACTATACTGTTAAGTGGTTGTGGTCCAGGGGCCCGCCTTAAGGCCCCCGGGGGGGGGGGGTTAGGGGATGCAGCCCTCGGAAGCTGTGAGGATTTAGCATATCTTTGGGTAAAAGGATAAGTCTCAGGATAGGTATAGTTTGGTTCATAATACATTGTCCAATGCAAAGATTCCTAATAATTTTAATGTTTAAGGCTATTTCTCCCATCATGCCACTATACCGTACTTCAGGAGCTGAACCTGATGTTCAGCATTTGAACACAAGACGCGTCAGGGCTTTAAATATAGTAAGAATTCGAATAGGCGTTCGGCGTTCAAAAATGGAGAAAGGCGTTCAGAACCTTAACAACAGCGTTCAAAATATGCTTTGAACGCCATGATGCGTTCTGAATCTGTTACATTTTGGTGTTCACAAGTTGAACGCCTGAGTTTACAGTGCAGGGAAGACGCGCGATACGCATTATTATTTCCCAGTTTTTGCAAAATGTGTTTGGAGCATAGGCGTATGAAGCTGTTTGAGACTGGTCAATTTGCCGACGGTCTATCAATTAATTTGAATGGGCCTATTAAATAAATAGCCGAAAATCGCAACAGCCGATAACAGACCCTCAGGCATACAACTTGACAGGTTGTCTTCTGGGGCATAATTTTGCACTTAAGTCAGGCCTTACTTACCCCCTCACCACCCTCCCACGGGGTGGTACTCACGCACTGATGAAAAAGAAGGATCCTCCCGGGCGTCAACTATTTGTAGGCACGCAACTTGGTGATTCACTTAACAAGTGCCTCCTAGAGATTTCGCCCAGGCTACGAGTTTTAGAGAATATCATCACTGTGAAACCATGATGAATATTGACTTCAATCAAACTAATTAGGGTTCACCTACTTATCATATAGTAGTCCAAATAAGAATTGGTATAACCTTCTTTGCTTAAACACTTAAAGGGAGAATGCAGTCACCCCAATAAAGAACTGTGTAGTGACTATCCTATTTCCTGGATGGCTCTTGAGAATCATGTGACAGTATTTTTCTCACTCAGTTGTAAATTTAAGAGGAACAACTGCTTGCTTCACCTTGAATATGCAATATTTATGCCCTAAAATATCATGAAAGATACTTGGAAAAGAAATAAGAAGAAATTTGTAAAATTTAGCTATTGATTCAAAACAAGTTTGGGCTGACTGCTTATGACCTCGAAAACCCACATTTCGACTTCAATATTAACTTCGTTGATGGCACGTGTTTGTGCGATATCCTCCTTTGCGCTTTATCATATAAGGCTTGTGGTTTGATTTCGAACGGTCGAGACCTGAAATTTGTTAATCCACGATGATATCTACCGGGTATAAAATTGAGCAGATCTAGGTTTACAAGTTTCTGTACTGCTTGTGCAATATCTGTCACAAGGGAAGTTTTAGAGACTGCTCTTGCCGCGATAAAACGTTGGCTGACGTCTCTGTCATATGTAGCCGACAAGAGTTGGCCAACACCCACCAATCTTCCGTGTCTCTGGATAGTGGAATCAGAGGTGTTTCCCCCAGATGACTTCATACTCTCTGTGTGAAAAGAAAACCAAGATTTCCGTCTATGAGACAAGCAGCTAAATGGATTGTTCTGTATTCAAATTCTCATAGGCGTAAGAAGCTGTTCAAGACTAGGGAGGGACTGAACCTTGAGTTTCGAATTGCCGTCCTGGGACAAGGGACCCTTCCCATTGGAAATTTTTTGGATAATTGAGATTGGTGCATCATTTTGGACAAATTTTAAGGTAAATTAATGCAAATTTTTGTCATTTTTACAGAAGAGACAAATAAGAGGTTTTCGTCCTTAGATCTAGGGGGCGGAAGCATAGTGCAGCCCCACAATATTTACTGGCTTTAGCCCCCAGTCCCCCTCACGCTTCCTACGCTTATGCAAATTCTCCCACATAAATGTACATAAAGCTCCCTCACTCTGTCCTCCTCAAAAAAATTATTGCGCGTCCTATAAAATGATAACGAGTTTTCATGCCTTGGGCAATATTTTTGAACGAACACCATCGTGTGTGTGTCGTTTTAAACTATATTCTCTTCATGATAGGAGCAATATAGTAAACGTTGCATTTACAAGTTCCTCGATCTGAGCTAGTCTTTTACTAAACAGACTGGCTCACAGTATTATGGGCAAATTTCCATATAAACTGTAAGCGAGATCGCAAACACAGTGTATACTACCGCTCTGTTTAAACAGAGGACCCAACAAGATAAAAAGTGATGGCACTTCAGCTGTACGGTAAAAAGCCATATTATGTGAGCCACCTTTTTTGTGTCATACTATTCCTTTGAAAATCCTGTTGAAGTGTTCCATCTGAAGATCCATCTCCAGATTGCAACCAGCTTTTCCAGATGGATTGACCGTTCTGCACCACTTAATTTGGTGTTGCGCTCTCTCACTGCAACCTCCACTGATTGCGGTGAGAAGACTGCAAGCAAGAATGAAATACTTGTGGTGCTTGTTCTTATAGAACTGTAGAAGATCGTACTTCCAGTGTCTTATAATTCTGTCACCGTCCTTTTGCCTGATAGCATCCCTTCTGCTTATGGCGTTAAGGCCATTCCACAGAAGGGCACGGCTGTAAATGCTGTCAGTCTGGGGATCCTGATTTTTTGCAGAACTTTTTAAAGAGGTAGCCTGGCAATGGGAAGAGCAAAACCATTTCCTTGAAGGGAGGTCACTTTCCTCTAAGTTAAGACATTGCAGATGGAACCATTGTCCTTTTGGGCATTTTCTGTTTCCACATTCCACCATGGTTCCCCCAAGTTCCTCTCGGCAAATACAATAAGGATAGTCCTCATCATTGGCCGAGTTACCTCTCATTTCGCTCTGAATGCCTCCATCTACCAACGTGGAGACCTCTGTTGTAGAAAAGTTAGCTAGGTGATGGGCAACCTCTTTTAAGAATTTCTTCTTTATCTCTTTGCTCTGGAATAGTGTCGTTTATACTGTTAAAGTGAAGAAAGTTTAGGGCAGCTGTCCGAAAGATTTCTTTACGATGGTTCTGGCGTTCTTACGTTGAACAAGGCACTTCAGGTTGGACAAAATGCCCGCACTTACAGTGCTTCCATCGCAGTATAGCTCGTCATAGGCATCCTGCAAACAATAAAAACACTAACAAAACTTAAAGATGAGATAACTCATCACACTCACAACAGCAGAACATGCAGCCACTACAGATAACGGCCTAGGGAAAATTTTATGGACTGCACCCTGAATCAGGGTTACCCTGACTACATTATCTTGCTTTATCTATTGTAAATCACTATTTTTTCCCCTGGATAAAATTTCCCGACACCCCTAACCTCACCCCACCCCCACCCCACCTTCCAAAATGAAACGTTTCTCACCTGAGGGTGGAAAATACTGCTTAGACTCGTAGTCGATCGTATATCAATCAATCGATATATTAAAGGCGGATACTCATCACCCCAAGTACATTTTTAGTTGGCAGGTTGGGGGAAACCACAATTCTCAATTGTTGAATGCTCTTTGATAGACATCAGAGTTGGTCAATTAAAAAAAGAGGTAGTAGCTCACATTTCACAACATGTAGAGAGAGCGTTCTGATTTCACATTAGGGCCTGGAATGCTCCCCATGATATGGCCTTTGGCAATAAACTAGGCTTGTGTCTGCACAAGGAGGAGCTTATGACAGTTTTGGGAAGGGCTAGAAGTAACTTAGTTGGGAGGATTGGAACTGTGTGGGATGAGGAAATTTGCCCATCAAATGTGCATAGATTGAACACTAAGATGCGTACCTGAAGTAGCAGCACACGCTTATGCCAGTCTGCAGCTACAGGCTGGAAACACTCCAGACGGTCTGCGGCAGTGTCACAATTGAGTCGAGCATCTTGAGCAGAGCACACACGCTCACAACTCAGGCCGTCTCCAAACAGGACTACCTTCTGAAGATGCCTCCCATGAAATGGGACGTATTTTTGAAGTCCTTGAAGATATGAAATAACATCTCCTACTTTTGCCTCATCTTTGTTCACAACCCCAAGAGGTACCTACAACAAAAAACAATGCAGTCAAAAAGTGAAGAGAACTCCAGGCTGACCTGAATTGAGTACAGACTCAGGCATTACATAATTGTTCATGGGCGGCGATTCAGTGGGGACATGGTGGACTTGTCCCACAAGGTTTGAACAATCGCCCATTGACTTTGATTTTTCACAATATAAATTGGGTCATGTCCTCCCCCATTATTGAGAACGAATCTCCGCACTTGTAATTGTAGACGTTTCGGATCAGTCCCTTTTCAGTATTAACAAGTCAAAATTTTACAATTTTAGATTGCGGTTAATATTTTAAAATCTGAAGAAATACTTTAATCACATGTCGGATAACTTTCCCTGCTAAAAATTAGGATTACAGGCGGTGACCACTGGAGTTCCTTAGTTGGGACAGGGCCAAGGCAAGATAAGGTACTGAGGAGAAAATAGCTCCCCTGAAGGAGGGGGGTGTGCGAAAGTATATCGGGGGCAGTGGGAGAGACATACTTAATACATTAAGGCCGTAGCAATCTTTAATTTTATAGGGAACGAAAAATTGTCACACCACTTGGGTAATTAGTTAGGGGTAGAAAAGGGGTCTCATGCGCCGGCGAATGATACGTAGACAATGAGATCAACTTTCATCACAACCTTCAATTAATTTTCCTTTTAGATTAAAAGTAAGTAAAGATGTAAGCATTCTTACAAGTGCATTGTTTGTAACGCTTACCATCTTGCTCTTGGACGATGACTCCTTCGAGTACCTGTAGGGGATATGTTCGGGCACTTTACTTTGTAGATCCCCGAAGCAAGGTAACCAATTGACAAGTATTTTGCTTATGACATGCTCTCTTTCTTCTTTGATCTTCATTTCATCTTATGAATTTGGCAGGTATGCTGCCATCGTTATTGCACGTACTTCTTCGGCCCCTGGGCAGACTTTACTTAGACCATAACAACTTATCCTGTCTAGTGCAGCAAAGGTCTGTATCATGCTGAGCAGCTTGTTTTGTTCCTCGGTGCTTTCGTGATGGACTTTTGTGAATATATTAACATTGTCAAAACAGATCTTGTAGTTTGTTTCTGAGAGAGAAAAAGATAAAATAATTACTAACATTCCCAAATTCCATTGCAATAGGCAATCCTGCACCCCCTGTCACACCAAAGTTTCCGTAAATTTAGTTAGAAAGTTTACTTCAGAGGGGCGCACTAGCCAGTGTGTGCATTAGAGCAATTTCCCTGACAATACGAGCTCGCAGATAGGAGATAGTTTTGAGCACTTCAGGCCTCACAACCCCATTAGAGTAATGTTCGTGAGCGTCAAATGTACACCTTCAAAAAAGTAGTACTTTTAACTCCGGTTTAGACCAAATTTTGTCATGATAACCAGTGGTTAATGAAACTCCATGAATCTCAAAGAGAACATGCCAAAGTGTAGACGTTGAAAATTTGGGGTGGATTGAAGGTGATTTAGACTGTTTTTAAACTTCATATCAAAAAGTGACGTTTTCTGTTAT
>WURT03108263.1:0-12158 GCA_009936505.3 Holothuria glaberrima
GTCCATATTTATGAACATGGTCATTTTCCATAGCATACAACATTTGTGTGAGCTTCAGCAGCATTGCTGCTCTAGTTGGAAGTATTCCATAGCTTGTATGAGGGTATCTTGCAGTCACTGACAAAATCATTAAATTTTTGCAAATTATCAATGAAGAATAAAGAATTGTACTGGTGAAAGAAATTTGAATTCACAAAGGGAGAGCTTCGCATTATGTGAAAATCTGGGAATAGCATGTTTGTCTTTTCACCAGCATGTTACTCTTATCACAGGGGTCCTATTTAGTGTACTGAATAATGGGATTATTTGGCTCACTAGTCTGTGGATATTTGCACTTTATGCATGCTTGGTTTATTTTCTTCCTTACACTGTGTAATGACCAGAGTGTACTGACCATCTCAAAAGGTCTATTGTGTTGCATACAGAGAGTCAATAGAGTTAAAGTCTAGTGGTTTCTGTTCCATTAGCATGTCATGAAATGGCCCCTTACAGAATCCGGAACTGGGCCGTAAAACCTCATCTAACTATAAACTAACTAACTACAGAATCTAACACTTCTAATTTCCTGATCAATGGGCCCTTCATTGGGTTTACAACGAAAGGTTTATAGGGGGTTCACACCTCATCGTCTCAGCAAAGATGCTTATCAGACATTGCTCACAACTTGAGGATTATCACCATGGCAGCTGCGGATACTGCTTTTCAGTGTATGACTATTCTGGGGAAAGATAATCTGCTCTAAGAGATAAGAACAGTAGGCAGGAAATTAGGGTATTTGATCAGAGGCCTCTGGGAATAAACATTACATGCATGGCTGCACAATTTCTATCAAAATCTGCAAGGGGCATTTCTTGACATGGTCACAAGAGCACCTATGGTGTCTGATAACAGATTTAGCCAGGGCTATGTCTAATCAAGCAAGCAACATCAGATAAAGAGACTGGACAGTTTCTCTGTTGGAAAGTTTTACCTCATGTGGAGAATAGGCACTGAAAAGGTAAATTTTTCATACCTTAAAGCATTCTGGGAAAAAGCCCTTAGCTTCTTTTAGAAGTTACTCCCCACCATAGCAGGCATATGACAGGTACCTTGGATTAAGTCAAGTTCAGTAGAGTATTGTATTTATGCTTTCACACATAAAGCCACTCAGAAAGTCCAGTGACCAGCATAATAGCAGTAGTGTGACAACATTCCTCCATGAAGCTGAACACAATAGCAATTGTGGCTGTTTAGATTTACTTCTTTTTTTGCCTTGCTAGTTGAACTCTTTCAATTGGGCTAAGGGCACTTTTTCTTTCATGAGTATCAGAAAAGTTTTAAATATCAGAGTGAAGTTTGACCTCATGGATGGTGCTAGGGCATTCATAATGGCTAGTGAATACTGAATAGAAGCCCATGAATAGCTTTACAAAATGTATTGAAATTTCATAAAACAAATATTGTATATCAAATCAATTTCTTGAAAAGACATTGTCATATTTGAGTGAAAATATTGTCACTCACATGCAAATACATTCTCATGAGCACAGTTTTACTTTCTTGCACTTAAGGTTACACAAGACTTTACAATGTAGAAATTAAAGTGCAGGTTGCAATGATAACTTCCTGTTTTGTTTCTGTTTACAATAACAAGATGCAGGAGCTGTTTGGAAATTAAGAAAAGTAGTTGGCATCAATCATTTTCCTATTTCATGCTCAGCTTTATTGTATATCATGACTTTGATATAACTGTTACTGCAAGAAGAAATGTTGACAATTTTTAAAGGAGCCATTTCCTGATGTGCTGGTGTGAAAGAATTAAATACAATGTCTTACCTCCACAGTCATAGTGGATTCATGCTCAACAAACCCTTGCATGAATGGTGGTGTATGTATTCAAGAGATTGAAGGTGTAAGATGTGAATGTACATCATCATTTATGGGAGACAGGTGTGAAGGTACAGTACTATTACAATATTTGTTAAATTTCTATGTATTTGGACACTCAACCACTTTAAGCATCATTTTTAGTAAGAATTTTCATTTCAATGAACAAAAAAAAAAACAGGGAACTAAACTGCATTTCTCTAGCAGCAGTTTGTGTTAGGGACCATACCATAATAGTCAAGCTGCAGCTGCCTCAGCCAGGCTGAAGCCCCTGCTGCTTGTCAGAGGGAGCTGCAGCATGGCTGTTTTGACATGCATGGTGCCCTAATCTTGTACTCATGTCAGTCTCGACTGTATTGTATGTCATGACCTGGTTATTGCAGGAGGAACTGACAACTTTTGAGGTAACCCAGTTGCTCGTGGGAAAATGAATAAAATGTCATCTTTGTTTTCACTTGCAGTTCTAATAGATCCATGCTTCCCAAACCCTTGCATGAATAGTGGAGCATGTATTCAAGAGGGTGCAGGTTTCAGATGTGAATGCAGATTGTCATTTATGGGAGAAAGGTGTGAAGGTACAGTACTGTTCAAAATTTGTGTTAATTTCATTGTATGGGAGTATTTAAGTATATACAATCTTCCTGACAATCATTTTCATGGAGCTTGAAAGTTCCTCAATGTCAGCATGGAGATAGATAGCTATAAGGCAAATGGTCATGCAAATGAATTTGTAAAGCATTGTAAATGTTACATGTTAGCGACCATACAATGAACTGTATGTGAAAAAGTTTTTAAGTCACTTGTATATTTTGATTTAAATTGGCACAGTGAAGCTTTAACATTAGGGACACACTAGTATTCACATGAATGAGTGAACAATGAAACTTAAGGGTTACAAAAAGCAAAATTTTGAAAGTCTTTTAAAGTCATCTTCCACAGATATATTAATTGATTAAAACTGATAACAGACATTAGAAGAGGCAAATGAGCTACATAAAAAAAATCTTTTCTTCGGACAAGGTGTTAAAGGTCATTTGAGGTAATAATGCAATAAATCAGGAAAGTAAAGCAGGTTTTGTAAGTGCTTTACATGACAGTATTTATCCAAGCTAGTGACAATATTAGAGGGTTACTTAGGGTCACCAGTAAACTGCCTGCGATGATTTTGTTACACACTTGTCCTTTACGATTTTGATTTCGAAGGTGATGACAGGTATCAGTCAGTATGGCAGGATACAAAGTGTGCAGGAATAGGATGTAGAGGTCATTTTTAGGTTGCTAGAGGTTCCTTTTGGACTGATGATGTATTTCAATATCTTAGAGAGGATCAAGTAATGAGTGGCCATTAAAAAAAAAACAAGTGGGAACCCGGATCAATGTTGCTGGAGATAAAAGCACATGAATAGCATGAAGGTATTAATGAACATGACCTGTACATATCCATTGGATCATGTAACATCCGTCACTTAATCCAGAGGAAGCAATCTGACCTTGAGCAGCCGGGGTTCAAATGGAAACACTGTTATAGTTGGCAGCAACATTTTTCAGCTGGACTGAAGTTTGGGGAGTTGGGGATGCAGTCTTTGTTTTGTTACCATGCTTGAACAAATGCTAAATGAATTTATCCCCCTTAAATGGAAAATTTGTTTGCTGATTTTCTCAAGCTAAACACTTCCCCTTGACTCACTCAACAATGGGACTACGTAAGCAGGCCAACATTGTGTGCACTCAGGTGTATGTGTAAATCAACATAGATAGGTGTTTAATCACTATCAAATGTCTTAGCATTAGAAATTTGCTAAGTAGCAGATATTTTGAGATGATTTTGCAAGTGGCTTGAGAGCAATATGGGAGTTTTATATTGAGATGTGTTACTCAAAGAAGAAACTAATTGACATGTGGTTCCTGCCTTGTCTGTTTTTAATTTTTGAACTAAAATTCTTAAATTAATGTGAATTTTTCTCTTGCTTCTCGTGCAGTTGTGCCCAGAAGTTGCAGTGAACTGCAATGTGCCAATGGTGGAACTTGCACGGTACTTTCACCGACACTTGTACATTGTGTATGCCCATTCGGATTCTCTGGTCCTACCTGTCTTGTGGGAGGTATGATAAGTGATGTTACTTTATTTAAAAGAGATGTTCATCATTCCAACATTAATTATGTGAAAATGATCAGCAAAGGTCAGAAGTGTTTTCTTAGTGGTACTTAAAGGTAACTGGAGGCACTGACAAAACCAAAAAACAAGTCATTCATGAAAAACAGCCAAAACTATAAACCTAGGGAATCAAATTTTGGATAAATTTTATTATAATTTATAATGACATTAATTATCTCTTACCACAAGCTGAATACACAACCCTCATTCAGAGGCTGATGTCTCCTAATACGCCTGCTTGTCATCTTTCACTATAATACTATAGCTTTGAATTTTAAATTGTAAATTGGTGATTTTAAGTGCCAACTTTCCTTGTCTTTAATGATTCAAATAATCCCATCAAATTTTTTAAGCACCCCTCCCATCTCAACATCTTTTTGAGCACCTCCCACTGAGCAGTTTGCCAAATGGTAGCCTGTTGTTAACAACTTGGCAAAGCTATTTAAAGCAACAAGCTCCACATGCATGTATTCTTTGGATGTGGTGCCTCTCTGTACAGCCACATTACTGTGCCATGATCATCTATACTTTTCTAATATGATCATGGCCAGTTCGCTAGGGTACCTTTGTATCAATTTTGTGTAAGTTTTAAGCAGACCTGTATTTCAACGTCAGTATGATTTTATATGGATTAGAAATTTTACTTTATTATTATAAAGTAGTTGGTGTAATAGTAAGAATATATATTTTTAAACTCTTTCCATTTCAAAGGAGGACACTGATTAATGATTTGCAATGTTAGAATTTCATGTATAAAATGGATTTATTCACGCTGTGATGCAGATGAATGTAGAACTCATTGCACCTTGTTACATGACGTTCATGTAAAGAATGCTTAATTTTATCCATAATTAATATTTCAATAGGTAATGTTTGCTATATACTTTTATAGGACCTTTATCTGATCCATGCATTCCCAACCCCTGTCAGAATGGAGGAATTTGTTCGCTTGATAACAGCCTAGAAGGCTTCACTTGTCAGTGTGGCCCTCTATATTCTGGTCCTACATGTGGGGATGGTAAGTAATTGATTGAATCAGTCCATTGCTTGTACCAACTAGGGATAAAAATTTTCCAAAGGGGAGGTGCCCCCTCCCCTTTGGAAAATTTTTCTATAACTGAATGCCCTCAGATGCAATTTGGTGCAACAAAAGTGTACAGTTGTTAAGTTAATTTTCTTCTAGAAAATTTTTGGAAACAGATTTTTGGCCCACCTTTGGGTGGGGCCATGGCCCCCGTTGGACCCCCTTAGATCCGCCAGTGGACATGTATTCTGTTCTGTATTGGCGTTCAACAAAAGTGCACACATGTTTTGTGCAAAATTTTGGGTTACCTATAAACAGGTTTGGCTTTATTGGAAGCCCGAGTTTGAGTTAGATTTGAGCTTACATGCCTGTTATGCATAATTCACCATAAAGTAATTTGGATATAGCTATCAATACTTATAAAACCAAGGAAAAGACTTTATAAGCCAATAAGCTATTAAAACTTGTCCAATTTTACTGGGCATGAATTATCAGTGTTCTTATAGTTTGTTATCCAGATTTTAAAATTTCTCAACTTGTCTACCATATATTTCTAAAACTGTCCTTATTTTGAAAATTATTTTATCTTCTTCCTACAATACATTATTCATATCATTACATAGTAGCATTAAATACCTGCCATGCTATGGCTCCTCACCTTGCCACTTTCACAGTTCATAGTACAATATAATAATGCAGTCATGGTTTCAAGTTAGGTGAGACACTCAAGAAAGATGGACCTACTGAATAAACCATATATACTATCATCCTTTTAAATCAAGTGACCAATTTTGTTCACTCATTGTAAAAAACATAAAACTGATCACGGAGCAAAAGTATTTTAATTGGGATAAGTAGTACATAAAACATGTCAGAATATTCCAATTTTGCAATATTGAAGGAAACCTTCTCTAAACATTAACTGAACAAAATTTTCCATGAAAAGCAATTCTCCTACACACTTTACACTTGGCAAAATGTGAGGCATGTGTGTGTGAGCATGTTAAAAAAATGTTTACTGCAGTTACCCCTGAGTCCAAAAAAAATCAATAATCCTGTCCATTTCAGATGACATGACAGTATTTGTGACCTGTCTTTCAATGGTAAGCACTGCCAAATTTGAAAGACAAGTCTAGCCCATACTATTTCTCAGGTAAGCAGACCTCCCAGCAGAACCATAAAATCCAGTAAAAACCCATATTGGCATTTTTGGCCCATATTTAAGAAAAACAACCCATATTACCTATAAAAACCCATATTCAGAAGATTGGTAATGAGTGGTCTCTGGTACCTCTCTAAATTACTCTCACCAACTGTTCAAAGGAAGCAACACTACCATATCTTTCATTGCCAGTAGAGAACCTAAGGAGATATCAGTGATGAGTACTCTTTCATACAGAGTTATGATCAATCTTAAGTTTGATCTGCCATGAAATTGTCCTACTGAAATCAGACTTAAGATTGATCTTAATCCTGTATTAATCAGGGCCTTATACCGGTTTTTAGTCACCTTTGGCAATTTTATTTATTCTTAATGAAGTGTTAGTACATAGCTTTGAACATTAATTGCACTTCCAGAACATAGGGCTAGATTTACCAATAATCAAGGCAACCTGTAAATTAGAAGCCGTCCAATATAAATCTTCAGGGGAACTCCCAAACTTGTCATAAAACTGAGCATCTCTTTCCCAACTTTCTACTCAGTGAAATGGAAATCCTGCCCTGATTTCTAGCTTTCAAATTAGTATAGATGGCACATGCCATAATTTTATGACCTCTAATCAGGCTTCGTTTACATTGCCAAAAGTGTGGTCATTGTAAAGGATGAATTTTCCCACTCTAGATAATTAAAATTTTTTCAACCATGTTTACTTCTAGCCCATGATTCTCCAATTCACTGGCATTCTGACGTGGGGTTTACAGTTTGTTCTATAATAGCATACTGTATCATTCAAGAGGGCACATCCTGTCACACTTCAAAATAAATAATCCTTTCCTAAATGTTGGGAATTGCTAGAAACATCCTCAATTCAAAGCTTTGCCAAAGATGGCACCATTTTACATTTACCTCTCTTCACATTAAAAACAAAAATTTCTCATAGGAGAGGGGCCTTAGCCTTCAAAACCATTCAAAAACTACAAAGCATGAACTACAAATGGGGTAAAAATTCTTCAAAATCCTTCAAAGACCACACTTTTTGCATTCTAGTCACCTAACAGTAAAAGAACTTCCTTAAAGGGGAGGGGACATCCCTTGAAACCTTTCCTTTCTTGTGATAGCATTCCCTGCAGTGGATGACTAAGTAAGGACCTACCCTATGTGGCAGCTAAACTAGAAACACCACAACTCTGATGTAAGAATACCTGTCTATGGGGCTTCTCACTTAGTGATATAGCCTGTACTGAGTTAAATTACCCAAGGCCAAACAAGTTAAGAACTATGATAGGGGGCTGAACTTTAATTAACATAAAATTTAAAATATACCTTCAAATACAAACCTCCGGTGGGGAAGTCTGCACATAAGGTAGATGTTTGTGATGATGGTGGAACTTCTTTAAAAGTTATCATTGTGAATGATATTGCTGATGAAAATGTTGCAATTGACAATTACAACATTTTCTTGTCTTCATTATGATTGTAGGACTCAAGAGCCAAGGAAATTATGAGACTTTTTTCATGTCATATTCTCTGAAGAGAGGACCCCAGGCCCCTCCTCCCCTTGCAGTAGGTGCACCTTTCTTGCTCTTTTTTTGAGGGCTCCACACATATAATTGAGCCCCCATTCTCCATATCCTGGAATCTTTCACCTACCCCTACAAACTGTACCAAGGGCATTAATATCAAAATATAACCTTCAGGTTTCTCAGTAGGACAAAAAGCCGTGATTGAAAAGGATCTTTCATAGAAACATCAAAGAGTTGCCTTGGCAACTCTCTGGTAACTTCTAGTTTTCACTTAGATTTATTTTACAGAGTAAACTTTCCATAATTTATACCTTTTTTTGTGGAAGTGTTTCTTTCTAAAATATGAGATCATAAAATCAAAGAATGCTTACATACCATCATGAATACTGGGAAGTTAGTATCATTTTCTGGCAATGTGGTATAAAGCTTTCGGGCAAAAGTGTTTTTGTGTAGTACACAACTATGTGTGCCAAGCAATGTTGATATTGTGACGTGCAGTCATAGCATTCTACCCCCTGATAATTTTCTTGCAACCTTGCTTGAATGCGGCACCTCATATCTAAGGTTAGGGCTATCCAGAAGGATAATCCTGCCCTGCAAGTAAAAGCCTTTAAAAGTCCATATTGACCATATCTCAACCTTTAAAGCCCTTTTTTGTTAATTTTAAACCTTTGGAAAAACCCATATTTGTAAGTTCAGGGTCTGGGAGGTCTGTCTTTAGGCAACGTAGAGGACTAAATGAATGTTCAGCTGAACAAGAGGTAGCTGGAATTACATCCAAGATCTTTTCAAAGGAGGAAAGTGTTAGCACTATTATGAACAAACTTTTGTCATACATAAACAAGGAATAGGTTGAAGTTTATTTTCCCTTGTTTTTTCCAAACTTTTTATACAAATCAAAAACAGCAAGTTCTTCCTGTTAAACAGTCAGTAAATCATTAAGAGAAGTTAAACTAAAACAGAGAATGTATGTTAACTACATCCTCAAATGTGTTTATTTGATTTTGCCATGACAGGTGCTATGCCAGGAGGTTGTGATTCATTGGAATGCTTTAATGGAGGAACTTGTTATGATCTTAGTTCAGCAGGATTGCCGAGTATGTGTTCATGTGCCCCGATGTTTACTGGACCAACATGCGCTGATAGAAGTATGTTTATGCAAGTTTGCTCTATTCACTGTATTTCAGTTCTGTGCTGAAGACATCCACCTTACCATTAAGTTGCGGTTTTAAGGTTGAAAAACCCATCAAATTGGATGTTTCACCAGGTTACCTCAGGCTGATCATGTTTACTTAAAGACAGACAGTCATCACCCCAAAGTACATTTTTGTTGTGAGGGTATCAAAATTTTCAGTTGGTAACTGCTCTTTGATTGACGTTAAAGTTTGAAAATTCAAAAGATGCAGAGTTCCACACAATGCAGAGAGAGTGTTTGGATTTATTATAGCCTTGTATGCTCACCAAGACACGGCCTTAAGCAATAAAATAGGTTGGTGTCTGCCCAAGATTGAGCATTACAGAGTTATAAGAGGAGCTACAAGTTGCTAATTAGTTTGGAGAATTGGAACTGTCTGGGATGACAAGATTTGCCCTTTAAGGATAAGTCATCGTCTAACTGTGTGCTGTCTGCCCTCGCCTCCTCTCCAAATTGTGCTTTACTTAACTCCAACATCAGTCTAGTTGGTGCACTTTGCATGTAATGATTGTATTATCATGTGTTTGTTGAAGGGACAGGACATCTAAAGCATTCACTACATAGTAAGTTCATCATCCTTATAACTTCACAAACACAGGCAAAGTTGTATATAGAACAAGATGGGATGGGACTTTCTGGACCACCCCTGAGTACTCAAATCATTAATTTTAAACATATGATCTGACAGCATATGCATCATGAGGTGTTTCTGCCGATGGAGACTGTGTTCGCACCTTTTGTTTGCCTCCACACTTTTTCTAAATCAAGGATGAACTGTCTAGTTATCCTGCATGGTCAGTTAACTGTTCACTTGATCATGAAATGGTCTTGCAGCAGATGTTTGCCTTGCCATTGTATTCTACAGAGTGGCCTACAGTATTTACACTTGAGAGATTTTGTTTATACAAGTTGTGAAGAGTAGGGAAATGAGGGAGGCTTATCTAGCTATTGTGGTTTAGTTGCAGTGTACAGTTCTGAAGAAATCCGCTGACGGGCGGATATTGAAGTGGATTTTAGTATCTGCAAAAACATGGAATGTTGTCCTCAAAGCTATTCCAAGATCATGTTACATTTATATGTGTAGTTTGTGTTCACCCGCTACATCACAGTTTTTGATTAATACCATTCATGGCTTATTAAACCTGGCCTTGCATTTGCCTTGCACACAATATCAAATTAAGGCAGCTGCAGCTTAGCTGAGGCAGCTGTAGCCTATAGTTTTGATATGCACATTGACTGTCATCTTTGCTTTCACCTGCAGTTGTAGTTGACTTATGCACACCAAATCCCTGTCAGAATGGTGGCGCATGTTTCCCAGAGAATGGTGGCACAACTTTCAGATGTGAATGTTTCCTTTCCTTTACGGGAGATAGATGTGAAGGTATAGTACTATCGTGAACTTGTAAAGATTACAAGACATGTTAGTTTAAAATATCATATGGGCCAGACTTGTAGTGCGAGTATGATGTTTCACGAGTAAGAGTACGAGGCCAGTGTCTGTGTTGTGAGTATGAGTACAAGTACATGTCCTTTTTCATGAGTACGGGTTCAAAATTTTGTATTAACCCTTAACCAGAGCTTTCAAAATGTGTGAGCAGGAGTACGAGTCCAAATTAATTCTCATGAGTACGAGCACAGCCAATTGTGAAAACCCATGAGTACGAGTATGTACTGACTACAAGTCTGAAATGAGCTGTTTTACTCAACGGCTATACAATAAGATGTATGTATGTGATAACTATCTGGACATGCCAGAATTACGATCTGGAAATTTGTACAATGCATGTTACATTTTTTTCGTTATCCCTGTGTTAACTATCTTTTAATGACTTACCATGGTACTTCCAGTCTGGCATGTAATTGATAGTTTTCAACAGGCAACTAAACAGAGAGAAAATACAGCCTCTGAATGTATTTTTCCTCTTTTCAGTTGCCTGTATGTGGCATATCTCAATATTACAACTGTCCTTGCAGTAAAGCTTAAAGGTCTGGTGACATGAGAATGACATAGTTGGGTATTTGATGTAAAATGTATTAAAAGTCTAGAAAATAGCCACAATTCCCATCAAAGTCCATAAAAAATAAACCAGTTAACAGGAGTAATTTCTATTTCACACTTTTATCATGAATGAACATGGGCTATTAAAGTATGCAAAGTTGTGATGTTGAGAGAAGGACTGGCAAATATGGCTAGTGTTATCCTTTGTATTTTCTACCTCCATTTCAAGGACAGTTGTTACATGAGTCTGTCCTGAGGGATTTATTTTGAAAGCTAAAATTGTGTCCCTGAAAAATATCAGTACCACTCACCAAAATGTAAACTATTTGATGAGTAATTAAGAGATAATATAGGGTTAACAGAAGCCATGCCGACTCTGTGCAACACTATACATCATTATTTTTGCATGGGCAATGAGTTACTTTTGAAACGGTCAAACTTTGAAGAGTTATATTGCGAGAACCATAAAAGATACTGAAATAATTCCAATGGATTTTTTCTCAGGAAATCTTACTCTTTAACTGCCAAGTCAAATCAGGCCTTTTTCTGGCATGTCACCAGAACTTTAAATGAATGAAGTATATTATAAAAAGAAATCTCTAACATACTAGATTTCTATATTTGGCTGTTTTTTCATAATGTTGTTGTAAAACAGAAGTTTAGTTGTAAAAGTGATCGTATAACAAGCCATCATATCCCTTTGATGAACAGCTTAGTGTCCCAAAACACCAACATGCTTACTACTAAACAGCATACTGTGAAAACCAGCAAGGAAATATTTTGATTTAATTGATACAATTCATGTGTAAGTAATTATTCTGGTCCTTACATCATTCATCACTGAAGTGCAAGTGATATCACCCCACTAGTTTTTGATTCCTTGACGAAGGCAGGCAATTAATCTATGCGATGGTGATGTCCTATGTGTGTGTATGTGTTTGTGACACTTAGCTTGTAATCGTGATATCTCGAGATAGGAATGACCGACACTTTTCATATTTGGTATGTAGATTTGTCATGTCGAGAGGAAAAACCCCATTGTTTTTCCTCTCATTCGAGGTCACCAGAGGTCAAAGTCTGAAAACCTTGTAATCGTGATATCTCGAGATAGGAATGACCGACACTTTTCATATTTGGTATGTAGATTTGTCATGTTAAGAGGAAAAATCCTATTGTTGTTGGCAGAGGTCAAAGGTCATTTGAGGTCACCAGAGGTCAAAGTCCAAAAACCTTG
>WURT03108274.1:0-12156 GCA_009936505.3 Holothuria glaberrima
TATATATATTCGTGACAGTGTAAACTAGTCAATGATCTGATGGTAGAGTGCTCAAACTGTAAAGGGAGCTTAAATATTGAATAGTATAACCTTTCACTATATATATACACACACACACACACATATATATATATATATAGGGTGTCCCCAAAAAATGAATAGTTGCATTACTTTTCATGGTACTTTCATGGCACTTTTTCATTATACCTTTTAAATTTGTATCTAATGCTTGTTTTCTTGTTCTTGGGACAAGGAAGTTTTGTTTGACAGCCATTAATGACTTATGAAAATACCAAGGCTGACGATTCACCAGCGTACGAAAGTTATTAAGTTTTGACACCTAGAGAAAAGTGCCACCGAGGTTCAGCGCCGATGCTGTGCACATTTTGGTCTTCATCCTCGCCATGCACCAACAAGGATAACAATTCAACGGATTGTAGGTTTCTACTGCAGGCAGTATCTGAGACCAGAGTAAGGGCCACAGTGGAACGAGAACCAGATCAGCTCAAGGATAATATCAGGAGAGATCAACAACATCCCCCAAGAAACATTTACTGCAGTAATGCGAAACATGGCAGTTCTTATGCATTCAGTTATTGGACGTCATGGAGGTTATATCCAGCATGTGGTCTGAGGGAGAAGGGTTAATTCATGCCAGAATGTGCCGGACAACCATGGATGGGGTGGAAACTCCTAATGTGGAGTTTCCACCCCATCCACATAAAGCAATCTATTGCCTACAGTCAGCTAATCAGGTACAGATGCATTTGTTCTCGTCGCGATATTTTATTCAATAAGGCAGCTGAGTTGGTGGATTTCTTCCTTTATAGAGGATACCCTTACAAACTACTCAGCCGTTATTTTTTTAGAGTTCTTTCCACCCCCTGGACGAGACTATTGTCTTATCGTATTACTCTCACCCCTAATCGTATCCCACTGGTCACCACCTTCCACCCGTCTCTAAAACCCCTCCTTAGCAGTGTTAGGCGTGGAAGTGCCTACAATGTGACCCTGAAATTGCTAAGCTCTTTGAGACACCCCTATTACTAGCCCCCAGGCAACCACGCAACCTTAAAGCTGCCCTCGTTTGCACTACACCCATCCCCCGTCCCGTAATACCACCCCCTCCAAGAATGAAAAGTGCAAATAAACCCAAGTGTGCATTATTTGCAAGCACATCGACACATCACCGATCTTCTTACACAGTGCTACTGGTACCGAGTTGAGTTTTCAATTGTGATTCTAGCAATGTTGTATACGCGCTTTAATGCGACCTATGTCCTGGAATTACCTATATCGGGGAAACTGGTACTAGCTTTCAACATAGATTTAATAATCACAAAAGCAGTATAAGTACGAACAACCCTGGTTTCCCAGTGGCTGAACATTTTAATCTCTCTGATCATAACTTTGCCAACCTAATAGACTTTATTCTTTTTGGTAACTTCAAAACAGCACAGGACCGTAGAAAATGTGAAATAAAAAAATATCCTCAGACTAAATACACACAAGAATGGACTTAACAGGGATTTAGATTTAATGAGCAGCTATGTGTAAGACTAAGGGGTATTTATACAGTTTCTTGTACAGTGTACGTTTTTTACAACTGAAGAAGAGCTGGGAATATGCTCGAAATATTTTGTTCTGTATGTAGCTATTTTTTCACTTAAGTTGGCATGAATATATCCATTTTTTGCACGTTTTCTTTTCTGTTCTATACATTTTGCCAACACTCGTCTATAACTATATCGTATATATATATATATATTCTTACACATGATTGGAATTGTTCCATATTAAGAACATGTTAGGCTAATTCTATGAAGGTTGCATGTCAACGTCAAAGAGTATGAAGTTCCTTTCTGTCAAATGGGAAACGGCTTTACTCAGACCGGCAGAAGGCATTACAACCGCCCATACTTACCCCATCGATGATCTCTCTAACTGCACCGTCCCAGTTTCCGGTTGACAAATCGAGTGTCCCGTATTGACCTCTGCTCATTTCAAATACCCTAAAGAAAGGAAATGTGAAAATCAGGGTTAAATTCACAAAAAGACTATTCGGGTGATATTCTATCTTATTAGGCAGTTAGGCTTATGACAGTATTGTAAAATTTTGCTTAATTGCAGATTGTATCCCACCGATACCACTTCTGAGTTAGAAGACTATCGAAACCTTTCCACAATTTAAACGAAAGAACCATTAGGAGGGCGTATGACATCACTATAGAACAACCGACAGCCCATGAATAGATTAAATTTCAGGGGGGGGGGTTAATATGTAAAAATGTAATGGTAACTTGAAACTTCTCTTGGGGGGCGAAAACAAATTTCAGGGGGTTCGCGCTCCTTGGCCCCCTTGGCTACGGACCTGAGGCTACTTACCTGTAGGTGAAGTCGATCCCCAATTCATCTTGGAGTACCTTTTGGACTTCTTTCAGAAGATCAATTGATATACCCATGTACCCTCCATTACTCTCGGGTTCAACTTCAGTCTGACGTTTAATTTTGTGTCGACTAGCCTCCTCCGTTTCGTCCATGAAGAAAGGGGGCTCCTGAAAGTAGCAAGGAAGTAGAAAACAAAACGAAGTGTTACTTTTGCTTTTCTGCGAGTGTCCTTCCCGGTCGATAACAAAATGGTATTCATGTATCCTAATTGCGTATTTTTTTACCACGATAACAGGCAGTAACATTTCATGTTTTCACAAGTAAGTCGATATCATACTCACTGGAACCATCAAAATTTTGATGAAGTTTGCATCAGCTTGTCTGTATGGTTTGATATACATTCTGTCGCCGGGTTTTCCAGGCCAAGTCCTTCTCTGAGCTTGCTCCCACCCTCTTATGTCTTGAACAAACCATCCGGCCTTTAAATGACAAGAGGAAAACAAAATTTTGCTTCGAATTTTCTAAAATTTTGTCTTGAATAAGGGCTATCCTACAAAGATATTTTAGAACCATATCTCGAAAAAAAATTTATGTAAACCTATAAACACTTTTTCTTGCTGAACACTTTTTCTTGGTTAGAAACTGAGCCGTAAAACCTCATCTAACTTCTTCCTCAATGATGAGCGAGGTTCTGTGGGTCGGAACGATCCCCTTACCCCTTTCTCCAACCCCGTGAGCTTTGGAAACAAGTTGAAGTGCGCAGCAAGATTATCGATATACAACACCCACATCCCCTTCATAGTCTGGGGATCCCCTAGGGAGATCCCCTACAGAGTCATCATTATTTCTCTCCCGTTTTGGAGATAAATACGTCGCAGGTCCCTTGTAACTTACAGGAGCGTATCTAGGAATTTTCAATAGAGGGGCGCAAAGTTTGAGTGATCGCTCTCCTGGGGGGGCCTAAGGGGAAGGGTTCCCCTCCCCGTTTTGAAAATTTCCCTTTTGGAAGAGTTCTAAGATGCAAAATGGTTGGTGCTATATTTGACACATTTTTGAAGCATTTTATTTTTCTGTCTCAACTTTTTTCAAGCATGACGGTCAATAGAGGGGTCGTGCGCCTTTTTTTCGCCCACCTGGATCCGCCACTGACTTACCACGTTCTTGGTATACTGGTCTTTCCCTGAGTACATGATAACTGTGTAATTGACTCGATCCCCTTTTTCGTTGAAAGATACATCCCCGGAAGCTCCTCGAAAGTTTACCTTAACAAACAAGCATACAGAAAGAGTTAGAAATGTAGCGTGTTTGGAGATATGAATGTCCCCAAAACTTTTACAATAGATAACATTTCACAGAGCGATAAATATAGAAAATATCATGTTTAGAAGCATGAAATGCGTTGTTGGCATGTGCAATGACAAATTTTAGCTCATAGTCTAAGAATTAATGTAGTTAAGAAGATCATGTTTTGTGTGAGGTCGTTATTGCACGGAACAGGCTGTAGAGCTCCGCTATCCAAATCATGTTAGACTTCAAAAAAAAATGGACGATACGGCATTTCCCTAGAATACGCAGTCCGCCCCCCACGCCCGTTGTAAAAATCTTGATTTAAACCAGCACTGGACATGTCGCACGTTTGTTAAGTTGAATTTTTAGGACGCTTGTGGTGGAAGAATTAACTTTCTTGACACTGTAGTTTCTAATGAATACATATTCTGGGGTGGACACAGGATTTCGCAAACCTTTAGGAAAGGGGTCCAGCTCCCCTTTCCCGCTGACTGTCCACCCACCACCCCCTGTACAGCCATATTTTCCATTGCTTCTCAAATCCCCCAACTAAGCATCGGAGGAAAGGGTATAGCCCACCCTTCGCCCCCTCAGAGAGAAACGCCACTGTTCAATTATTCAAATTTTTTGTTAACAAATGTAGTTGATCGTTCACGTCAAACGGAAAACATGACACATTCACTTATTGTGACAATCATTTACGCCATTGGAAAACTGGTCACATTCCTTGCTATGACAACTCAAATTGTTGGCCTTTCACGCCACTGGAGAACTGGTCAAACTACGACACACAGTCCTGTAGTACTAGCAGACATTCCCCTCCCCGATATTGTGTCAGTCATCCCCCAGAACAGTGATAAAAATGATGGGCAAAGTTTACATCGCAATTCTCCAGCGACTGGGTTCACAGGGGGTGTGGTGAGGTGTGTTATTCATTGTAGGCCCCTATTCAATTTTATTGTCTCGAGTTAGTATGGTCAGATTAACACTAGCGTTTTGACTTGATTTACTACAGGTTAGAAAGCCACTCAAGGTTTATCTGGGAACCGTGGCTGTATGAACGTGGATGGACTTTTCGACTAGTGCCCAGATAATTACGGGGCAGGTACAGGGCCTTTTTTAAGATTTTTTAGTGGGGGCCATTTGACGGAAGGGACCATCTAAGCGGAGGGCCACCATTGATTGGTGCGTACTTTACGACGAAATTTTTTCTGAAAAAAATGCCTGTCCAGTAGTGGCGTGCTCACGGGCCATGCAGTATGTTGTGTGATCGCTGGCCTGGGGAGGGGTCTAAGAGTAGAGGTGTCCCCTCCCCTTTGGAAATTTTTGGAAAATTGGGTGTCATTCCATGCAATCTGGTGCCACATATGCTACCTTTTGAAGCAAGACTTTTATTAAAAAGTTTACGTATTTTTAGGAACTAAAAATATCTGCATCAGTGAAGGGGGTATGGCCCAATGGCCTCCCCCGTGTACGCTAGTGCTGTCCAGATTGCCAGAAATTGCACTCCACATGGCTTAAATGTAAATTTATCTATCTTTATTTTCTTCACTGAGTGAAGTAGTTTAGTACTTTCCCCTCTCTTGTCAGTATAAAATTGGGCAATGTTTACACATTTGAAAACAAAATTCCCCGAAAAAGGGGACCATACTGGGGGGCAAATGACTTGAGTGGGGGCTGTGTGTGGGACTGGGGCCATGGCCCACCCATTATGTATGTTAAAAAAGGCCCCAGGCAGGTATGTGCTATTTAGCATACCATCTTACACTGCTCCGTGCTCCCAACACTTTAGATCCCTATTCCAACGGACTTGAGTGTACTGTCCAGTCTATGAGCCACTTTCCCCAGTGACTGAAAAGAACCAGAAAATCATTTCGCAGACAGCATTATCGTTGTTTGGGGTTGTGCTGTCACATGCCAGTTAGTAGATAGGACCCAAAAGGTGTGATACCTGTATGTATGATGAACATGATACATGGTGCATGATCATTTTGTTATCCCAAGTTACACCCACATCAGCTGGTAGACCACATTACTATACGGCTACTATACGGCTATTCATTGGCGCGCATCACTGGATGCTTTGTGAGCTCTGTTTTTTTCTTCTTCTTCTTCTTCTTCTTCTTCTTCTTCTTCTTCTTCTTCTTCTTCTTCTTCTTCTTCTTCTTCTTCTTCTTTCTTTTTTTTTTTACTACTGATCGATACTAGTCGGTGTGGTCATCGGTAAGTCAAGAACATGTTTTTCTGAGACAATATCTCTCACAATACAAACTTCCGTAACAAGAGATCACAACATAGGCGTTGTTTCGAAGGACATCAAACAACCCGGCAAGTGCCATTTCCGGCGATCTGGGGGCCTTCAGGGACGAAAATTTTCTTGGTACGCTACGCGCCAACCTGGTGGCGCTCCGCTTAGAAAGTAAATTCGCCCCCAAACAAAAACACGGATTTGCGCCCCTGCCTAGTAGCATCGCCAACGAGACAGTAGAAAGAGCGCAAAGTGCACACAGGCATTGTCAAGGATGAAAATTGGACATGATATGGTACGTTCATACAAACACTAACAGTTGACTGCACGCCTGGTGCTACCCGATTGTTGTATACACTTACTGCTGGCGCAGGAGGGTGATCCGAATTCCATTAGAAGGCTAATATAACAGTGGTGGGCATGGAATAGGGGGAAACCCCTCACCCTGTGGATACGAATAGGGGCAAGCTAATGAGTCAGTAATCCCCTACTGCATCTAATGACATTGTGATAGAATCTTACCTGGCGCAGGTAAGGTTCAAGAGCTGACCTTGAGTCCGGGGCACACGTCTCGACGGGGCGGGGAAATCTGCCGTGGTCCCTCTTATGAAAATTCAAGGCCATCGCTACCGACACCGCTGCATCGTATGCTGCCCTCTCTCGAAACTGCCAGTCTTTGATCGGTTCTTCGACACTCGCCGATATATATTGAAGCTCGTTAGATTCGACCTTGAAGCGGGTAAGGAACGCCATATTGTGTCGGTAATTCTCGTCTAAGAATCTCTCGGTGATCGGTGGGTTCTGTGACGGAAAAGGAAACGGTAACACATAACGAAGTCTGCATATTTTTTTTTTCGATTTCTTAACTAATGATAGTATATAGAGATGTCATTCAAGAAAATGAATTCAATATGGGACTCATAACCGTACTGGGTTACTGTCATTAATATGGAGGCTGAAAACGTTTGCCTGAAAAATGCCACAAGCTTTGCCCGAAAATGTTTTACCCGAAAATTACAAATTTTCTGCCCGAACGGGGACAGCAGCCCAGCTCCTCCTCGTTCTCTTACGGTTGGACCCACCAATGCTTTGGGTGTATATAATGATCTGAAAGTATTTATTTCGAAAGACCATTTCTGTCATATGCCCTCAAAAATGAAACCTAGATTCAACCCGAACAACGGATACTCAGTTAACCGTCAAAATAGTCAATCTATTGAAGACCCTCATGCACGTATACCTGCATTCAACAAAGACATAATCATGTAACTGAGTTAGAAAAAATAACAGTCCTTGCGTCAGAAATGTTGAGGGAGGTTGAATTCAGTCTGTATGATGAGAGTATGCCATTATAACTGTACATAAGAAACATGATCAACAATCTTCAATTATTTCGACTTTTATTATCATGCCACTGTCAACTACATAGCTCTTATTAGAAAAATCAGCAAAAGAAAATTATTGTAGTTTCATACTGCATTTACACACTCTAAAAACGTCCTGCTAAGAGAAACACCAACCCCAAATCCGGATCATTTATTTGATCAGATTTGGGTAAAAAATGATCCGGATTAGATCACTTTTAGTATCCAATCTGAGTACTACAAATGACACGGATTTGGCTCGGTGCCCATTTGATCCGGATTAGATTCAAATTTTATCCGGACACGTTTTTAGAGTGTAGACATGTGGTACGAGTATAATTCATGAGAAAGAGCGAGGACACAAAACCCCTAGTGCGAGTACGAGCATAAAGTCCTATGGAGCATGAGTACCGGGTTTTCAATTCTCTGAGTACGAGTACGTGTACCTTAGGTTATCAAGCAAGTACTAGACTGTCCAAATTTGCACATGCAAGTAAGACTGCGACCCACAGCGGTTTGGATATGGACGAGATTGTGACATTTTGAAGCTAGTTGCAAGTTTGAACCGGTTGGCTACATGCTAATCGTTCCAAATACAAAATTAACTTCAGATGGGAACTGCAAATTCAAAGAGACCCATTCGCTCTGAGCAGATCTAGTTTAAGTTACAATATTGACTCACTCACCAAGTTACCAAATATCCAATGCCAGCTATTGCTTAGGAGTCTCGTTTCAAAAGCCTACAGTAGAAAACAATGAACACAGAGTTAAATCAACAACCAATATGTCGGTAATAGCTCCATGGTCTGATGAATCAGGATTATTGTCAAAAGCTGTTTGTGGAGAACAAGCTCAGTCACTAATTTCTGTCAAGAATGGGTTCTCATGGAGCAATAGAAGAGTAACTTAAAGGGCATATGCATACACTCCAAATTTACTTTGTAACATAATTCAAACCGTAGGCCCCTTCTCATCAAAAAGTGGTGAAAACTGAGAAAGTTTATTACCCCACCTCAATTCAAGTACGAAAACCCCTTATTTGTTCCCTCTGTAAAAATGTCAAAAATCTGAAGTTATTTTCTATAAATGTGCCCAATAAGTTGCACCAAATTGCATCTAAGTACTAAGGACCGGTATTTTTTTTTTTTAATTTTCCAAAGGGGTGTCCCCTCCTCTTAAACCCCTCCACTAGGAAGGTGGTCTAAAACAACGTTTATCACCCTCCCCAATAGAGAACAGCTTCCTAAGCCCATATGTGAAACCTTTTCAACTCTGGATGCTGCGACGAACTCCTGTTCAACTTCATCGACCTCTTTGCCTTGTGAAAATTAACAAATTACATGTAACTCAAATCTGGAATTCTTACCATTTATATGCTTCGGGTGGGATAACCAAGGCCTAGGAAGCGGAGGCTGGGGAAGCCAGCCTCCCCCAGCGAAATTTGTGAGGGCGGAAGTTTGCTTCAGTCCCCAAGCCCCCCCCCCCTTTTCAAGGACGAAACCCCTATTTGTCTCTTAAGAAATGTAAAAAATTGCAGTATTTTACCTTAAAATTTGTCCATGATGGACCATAATGCATGAAAGGACCCTCAAATATCAAAAAATTTTCCAACCAAAGGGGAGGGGGCAACTCCTCCCTTTAGACCTCTCCCCTAGGACTGCGATCCGACACAAGGTTCAGCCCCATCCGTCTCGAACAGCTTCCTACGCCTATGGAAACAAACGATATATTACTTTTGATGAAAATACCCTAACCCTAAATCCACCTATGACCCCACCAGGGGTCCAACCCCGAAACTACCGAATACATCATTTCTGCAGATCAAGTCGTCTTCATGGCCAAAGAGGTCCACATGAAAAAATTAGGCTTATACACATGAACTAATCTACAATACCCTAGTATGTATTTTGAAATTGGTGTGACTCCTTACGAAACTACCATAAGGTACGATGGCTCTGTAAACTTACACTTTTTACTACTTCTTTCAAAACTTCTTCATTTGTGACATAGATGAGAATATTCTTGATATTCTTTGTTTTGATATATTCTGCCTGGTTCTGGAAGTTCCCCACTTCCAACTCAAGTGGGGATACATGCCATCTGTGCTGAACACCAGTTGCTGACATATTTTGGACCATGTTAAAGGCTGTAGAGAGATCAAACGTGCTACATTTTCATCATGTCATGTCCTTACATTTTCTCTTAAAATACAGATGGGAGATTCTCCCGTTTGGGAGAAAACTAAAATTCCCTGAATGGGGGAAACTTGCGTGTATAGGCTTGCTAGCCTAACATAGACAAGGTTAAGGAAGAACGAAGACTACTCAAAAACTTGTATTTTTCTCAAAAACGACGTTATGAACCTACCAATTAGGACTAGCTTTTCGGTACGGTATAGGCTCTATGGCAATACACCTACCGAATACACGTTTAATCCCATTACATTGCACAGATAAACATTGCAAGGGTTTTTTAAAGGCAACAGGCAGTCGCCCGAAACTTTACTTTGAAAAATCAGCAAACTTTTGCAAATCTCCTCTTACTGCATTGCAAGCACATCTGAAGATCGTTTGAACATAACTATTACAAACAATAGGTAATGCAAGGAAGTTCTACTTGAATTTCACAATTCACTAACAAAAATACTGTCACATGATCAAAATAGGCCAATCATGAACTAGAGTGATGGGGCATACTTACTCTTATTGGGGTGACTGCATTTTCCCTTTAAAGATCATTCTTCTTGAAAGTAACTAAGTAATATGACATGAAAGAATGTGTTCCTAAGTAAGGACGGTTAACCCATCCCGGTTTTAAGTCAATCAAAGTGTCAATATGTAGTGTAAATCTCACCTATGTCTCCTTCGTAGAGAAAAATGAAAGACTCCCATCTGAAATTGACGATAACCTTCGTCAACATTTCTTCCATCTCTGGCATGATAGGCCTCATCTTAAAAGCGGCTGACCCGTCAGCTTGGTCTAGGGCTATGACGGGACTGTAGGCTTCCCCAATGATGCTACCGATATCATCACAGTTATAACAGAAATCACTAGGTAGGAGAAGGGCCTGTGCTCCGGTGTTTCGTATGTCATTGCAAACTGTAGAAGTGGGAAATGGGATTAAGGATATGTCGTCAGAATGTTTAAAGGGTTGGTTCTAGCCAAAAATTACGAAACGTTGAAAGGGAAATTATTTACATTTCTCGGTAAAATTTGCATTCCTGTTCGATTATCAAATCTGTGGCCGAAATTGAGAGGTATGCAGTGACGTCACAGCATCACATTTATGTTAATTGTTGTACTTTCTCGATCAGCTTCTTGCGTCAAAATAAAAAGATTTGTTCAAAATTTTCAAACGTTACATAAATTCCAAGTAAACTTTGAAACCATTAAAGTAAATAATCCAATTTAAAAACACAGACTTGGAAAACAGTGTTTATCATTGTGAGAGCATGACGTCATTCATGCTTACTACCAGTGGCGTAGCCAGTGGGGGCAGGGGCAGAGTGCCCCCTGAAAAAAATCGAGGGGGAAATCGGGAAGGGGAAGGAAAAAAGGGAAATAAAGGAGAGGAAAAGAGGAAAATGAGAAAGAAGAGAAGGAAAAAATAAGTAGGAATAGAAAGGGGGAGCAAAACAAATACACCTAAGGAACCCACTCCTAGTTGTGAGTCTCCCGAATACGCCCAGTGGTGCCAGGACGGGGGCATGGGGGCGTGACCCCTAATCAATTTCTGAAAAAATTCTGAAAATTTTAGAATGATCCCAAAAGGTGTTTAAGCTTTAGATTTCCGTAGGGGTAGGGTAAGGTGTGTTTTCGACCAAGTGGTGGATCTATTTTAATTATTTGCTATCACAAATGGTTCTCAAACTATCAGAATTTTCGCAAATCCTTCGTAAACTATAAAAGTTTTCACGCGCTTCAAACCTTACCTCAATATTGCTCTTATTATCAACATCTTCCGATAGCAACTCTCGGAGAAGTACAACAGCAAAAGTTGGAAGCTGTGTAAATTTTCCAGATAAAATACCGACTTTTTGATTGGCCCATAGGTTCGTTTGGGGAATTAAACGTGTCTCGTTGAGGAGCCTGAATGCAACCTGAGGTTTTGTCAAGAAAATCTTACTTAATGAAAAAAAATTCTGCCCGCTTAGCGCCCATTCGTCAAGGTTTGTACTCCACCATGACCATTATTAAGGTAACAATACATGAATCTATTCTGATTAGACGATTTTCCGAAAAGAGGTACATCTTCCGCAGTTCAGCCTCTGCAGGGGCCTCGCATCAATATTATGGGATCTTTCAATCTAGTTTGTAGCATTATGTTTAAGGTTGAAAGTATGTATTTTTCGTTATACATTTTTCACCTATACTCTTTGCCCTCCCTCCCTTTCCTTATTGCTGGAATCTGTTCGTCTGGATTTTCGTTCAAGACTGGTAAAAGGACGATAGTTGTAAAGTGCCCGGCGTAATACTCTGTAGTATCATTGTGATGCCAGGTAATAAGAATCATGTCAGCGCCCTATTTTATATAATTAATCCAGAGCTCCCCGAAGGCCCTACACATATAGTGTCTGTCAGCTTAAGATACCCTTTGTAATGCCCAATGAAGCAAAGGAAAATTTTGTTCAAGTTCAAGAATGTTTTTGTGGACTCTTCGCGCGTAATTTTGCGCAAAGTCTTTCCCACATAGAAGGCAGTAAAGTGGCCAAAGGGAGGGGGGACAGGTTTTTTGACAACATACCCTTCTCTTAGTTAGTTAGTTAGTTAGTTAGTTAGCTAGCTAGCTAGCTAGCTAGTTAGTTAGTTAGTTAGTTAGTTAGTTAGTTAGTTAGTTAGTTAGTTAGTTAGTTAGTTAGTTAGTTAGTT
>WURT03108285.1:0-30428 GCA_009936505.3 Holothuria glaberrima
CTTCTCTTGCTGCTCAGTCTATATTTCTTTCTACATTAATAACTACATTAATAACATAAATAGTGCTAGTTTTCACAGCCACTACTACAAGTAATCTAGACATATACACAGTTTCTGTATGAAGGGCATTAAAATCCATCCTCAATAACAGTTTTTTTTCTCTGATTGTCCTACGGTAAGATAAGCTGGTAAGCGAGTCGGGTTTGACCATGTCCTTGGAAGGATGGGATGGATACAATTAAACGCGTCCATTGCGCAAAATATGCTAGGACATGAAGTAATATTGCATAACCATTTTGGCTTTCTGTACTGGTGCCCCCAATTCATCCCACCCCTACCAAGAAGTCCTTGTCGTGAATTCGGGCTCATCCCCGACGGGGAGTTTGGTACCCATCGGGAATTTCATTGCACCTCCCTTCTCAAGCATGAGACATCAAAATGGTGATTGTTTTAAAGCAACTTTGAGGCCCGTCAGCCCGGGGAGTGTCATATTCTGCAATGAAACTTGTACTCGCCAGTAGAAAGTAATGTTCCGTTTAAATAATTACATTACTGGTATCCCTCTTTGTGAAATGAAATTAACGATAATATGCAGGACACAGACGAAAGCCAGTGGCATCGGGCGTAGATATGGGGAAAGGTTTCCACGAATTAATTTTAAATTAGTTATTTCAAATGATCCCAAGCTAGTATCAGATTCTTTAATGGGTAGAGGGAGGTTTTCTTAAAAAAATGGGTGGGTGAGGTTTTTTTTTTAAATGAGTGAGGAATCTATTATTATGTAATTTGTCACAAATCTTTCGCAAGAGACCATCATTTTTTAAATCATCACCATTTTCGCACATCCGTTACAAATTATCAATTTTTTTTCCAAATGTTCACGTTATGCAAGCACTTTAGCCTCAGTTCTAGAACACTTATGAAATAAAGGTTCAAAAACATAGTCATGTTTGTACTGTACACGGAAAAGGTTTTTTAAAATTAGGCTGATTGTTCTTGGTTGAAAGGAGCGAAGCCTTGTACTTTTGAGGAGACATATCAGAACAAGTCAAAGACTTTGGCGGATTTATCTTGCTTGAAATGATAGGTTTCTTGAGGCAGAGCCTCTCTGCAACCTTTGCCGACATGGAATATGATTTTTAATACAAGTGTTTGGCTGGCTCGAGCTCCGTTCGTTATAATCCATATCTGATGGCCACCATAAGGGTAGAAATGTTCACGGAATAATTCAAGGAAATCTCTCTCTAAAGCTAGTGATAAACCTATTACCTCCAAGGCTGTAGCCTGCAGGGGATAGGTGGCAAACTCCCACCACCCTCGAGATTTCCAAACTGAAAATAACAGTTGGCAGATTTGATAAAGAAAAATACTGAAAGCATAAAAATTTTATTGTCCAAATTATGATTTCGAAGCCCAGAAAACTTAAGAAATCGCATGAAACGGTTCCCTTTTCTCCAATTTTCACGGGAAGGCCCTTGGACCGCAATGGACGGGTTCTCATCATGTGGGTTTCTCTTGAATAAATCGTCTTCCTCCTACAAGATAAACCGCTTAAATACACTAGCATATACACTGGCTAAAGATAAAATATCCTATGATTATTTTTAATAATTAGCTACTCCCAATGAACTTGTAAAGTAACTTTTAATTATTAAACATGTACATGTAATTATTGTAACATGGTATAGGTTTGAATATGCATGTTTATGTTAAAATTGTATGCTTAATGTCAATAAATGATGGCAAAAAAAAAACACAAAAAAAACTTTTAATTAAAAGGACATTTTAAGCAGTCGATGCAAACATGTTTTGAAACAACAGCTATATCTCACAAATATTCTCTTATCTCACGTCAAGTAGGCCCATCTTTCAGGATATGTTAGATGATGATCATATTCAACACCCATTTGTCCATTTCACCTACATCACTTTCTAATGAAATTGCATAAACAGTTGTGTTTGAAAAATGGGTTAGGCCCACATGTATACAGATTCGTGTGCAAAGAGACCATTACTTACTGCATTTTAGAGGACTTGTTGAGCTTGAGGGCTCTAACTACAGTTACAGTAACCCACTTTCACAAAGTTGAGGAGTTCAAAATTCTTGTGACATTTTTATTATGAATAACAGCAGAGATGGCACCAGGTTTTGTCCGACAATTCAATGTTTCCCGGGAGGATGACGAACGCTAAATTTGGGTGTTTCATAGCAAAAGATTTGGAAATTTGTTGTTGTTCCTGGTCTGAAAAATCAAGTCAACCGACGTTGTAAATAACTGTTCTCAGGGATTTCATATTTGATCGTACCTATGAAGCCGCCGACGACGTTGAAGAAATACCGTACAGGGAGTGGGCTTCTCCGGTAGGAGGGGTGCATAACCCTTTCTGCCCCACTTGGAGCCACCCCTGGAAAGCTATACATTCGTTTTCCTTTCGTTTAGTTATGAAAGTATATGTTATGAAATTGAAGATAATTGTAAAAGCAGTAGAAGCTATTGCAGTACTTGTTTCGCATAGATAAAAAAAAAAACAACAAATCGACAATAACTCGTTCTGTCAAATAAACCTTTAACAAATACATTTTTGAATCATATTAATGTTACATTAATCAGAACACCCGTCATCATATGTTTACCAAGAGACTTCATAAGAATTCTTTTAAATCAGACACATGCTTTTATCATTTAGAACAACCTTATGCACACAAAAATTGTTAGAAATGGCAAAAGATATGCATATTCATTGAAGTACTAGGGAATATTTGAATCGACGAGAAACAGAAATTGATTATTAAGTTAGTTAGTTAGTTAGATGAGGTTTAACGGCCCAGCTTCCAACCAATTGGTTTAAGTCGAGCCAGCCACGTCCTTTTTTCAAGTTGTGGATCACTGGCTTGTTTTCCCTTACTCCATTGCTTATACGGAGCATCACGCACAAAAACGCATTTGTACTTCCTATTTTGTACACAAGTCAACGACAAAAAATGAATTAAACATTACATAAATCAAAATCTGGAAATCGTACCGTTTGAAAATAAAGCTAAATGAAAGGATTGTTATGCAATATATTTAAATGTATAAAATGAGAAAAATGTTTATTTTAAATGTGTTCCACCAAATTGATGACGTCATCATTTTTCGTTCAATAGGCTACGTAAAAAATACTTGTTTTGAATCAGACACATATTTTTTCGAAGTTAAAACATCCTAATATACATACGATGAATTAAAAATGGCACGATAGAATAAAGTTTTGCACATTTATAAGAAAAAATAGCTAATATCTGAAGCGGATAATTGACGGGTAATTGACTATTGAGAAAAACGCATCTAAATTTCTCATTCTGTTTACAAGTCAACGAGAAAATATATATATTAGAAGGTCAAGAACTCGATATTTCAAGGATAATTTTTTTTTAAAAAATTGCTGGATAAAAAACTGAACTTTATTTTTATATGTTGAAACAGAAAAATGTTCAATTTCAAAAAATTTCAATAAAATTTGATGACGTCATGTTTATTGCGCAATATCTATATTTTTGCAATTCTGGCAAAAAAGCAGACCTCTGGATTCGAAATTCTGAGTGTCTAGACTATCAAAATACATTGGTTTAAAAATCGATCTCTCGAAGTAAGCTCCCGACCATTTTGGACTGCCTGGGGCTCTGTGACTAGTAGCATTTCATGCACTAGGGTCTATGAAAAGTCGGTGACAGCAGAGGGCAGGCTCCTACATGTCTGTGCACCTTCTGCGTGGGCAGGGTTAACGATATCTATCACTATGGGTTCCCGGACAACTTCCCTAGCAGGTAATTACTATGCGTGTTCCATGGGAATTATCCTTTGTAAGTTGTCAAGTCATGATTTCGGTGTATAATCTAGTCGATAAGGATTAATACCAAAATGGTGTTAAATTGAATGTTCTTTCAGAAGAGCAGAATATTATATCAAACCACATATCTCACTTCCGCTGAAATCTCTTTCCCCGAAATTTGTATGAGCATCTAAATGTCCTCTTAATGGCGTATGTTTGTAAAAAAAAGTCGGAACAACAACTTTACAGTTACTTCTTTCCTCAAATCTGTGATCTGTGGTTAGTACAACCATAATCAATTTTCGAAAACTTTAAAATGGATAAGAAAGAATATGGCGGATGTATAACAGCGAAGGTCAAGTGTCATACAAGTATAGTGCGGAGTGCCTATTACCCAATACAGCACTGCTAAGTCGTTTTGAAACGAATGAATGTCTTACAAAAGTATTAATACTTGCTTTTCAGAACAGAAGTACCGTATCGCTTCTTGGTCAATTCCACTTAGCCTACAAGAAGAAGTTTATCTCTTCCTCGTGGCATTATTCACAAGTACACTTGAATATGAGCTCACAATGACTGATTTCAAGTTCAAAGACTTATTCATTGGTCAGTTTCTATGGTATCTTCAAATTACGCAATTTTATAAACCTTATGCATATGATGTCACAGAGCAGAAAAAAACGCCCTCGTTTGGAGGAAAAGCGCGTATCATTGCAAGTAGCACCAACAATGCAGACAGCTGACTTGTCAACCAGTCGTGTGCGCGCGTAAGCCTTCTACACGTGCGGGCAAAATCTACGCAGTTCGTGCACGTGTGCTTCATTGTTTTCCTCCAAAAATGACGTTCGCGTGACGACAATACATAAGGTCTATATGGGCATTTAATTTCTCACGCGCGCACAACGGAAAGCAAGTAGCGAGTTCGTATTCCGAGCACGTAGAAGTGTGTGCGAACTATACCGGATAAAAAGCACAGAGAATTGTATTCTGCGAGTAAAGAACGCTCACGCAAGCCACGCTATTCTAACAATGGCATTTTTTGTAATCTGGTAGCGTGTGCCCATTATTATTCGCACATCACCGAACAGAAAAGCGCGTATGTCAAATCCACACCTTCGTTCAGATATTTGCGTTTTCAAAAGGAATCAACTTTCGTAACACTGGGCTTAGGAGTTTGGTATCTATGCTTATAATATCATTGACGTGCGTCCTCCAGTTATATGGCTCAGTGCGTGTTCTAGCGATGAGATAACTAACTCCATGGATTGCCCTCTTATTATTTCTGTCTTTTTGGTAGCTTCGTTGACTCTTCAACAGGACCTTAACCTGCGGGAAGGGTGGTAACAGTCCTAGCAGGCTGAGATTTCTAAGCCCTATATAACCAAAACAAAATTGTGAAATGTTTCCCGAAGGGTTTTTTTTTTAATGATTGTTTAGAATGAATTTTCCCCCAACCCAAGCTGCCAACATTATATTCGAAGAACGTCAACTTCCCATACACAGTACTTCTCGGCGTCCGTGTGAAACGTGTCTTTTGAAACGCGATGTTTACTTATTGCGTAGTAAGTCATTTGAGTATTCTAAAATTGTGCACCAGAGCAAGCAAAATAACAACTGCTAAGAAGTACAAACCGATACATGACCTCCTCACGGGCGCAGCAAACATAGCTTTTTGTCCAGCTCGTCACTACAAAGAACTATTGGCAGCAGACACGAATGGCGTAGGACGCTATGAGCCAATACGCAGACTAGAAGAAAAATGTCAAAAAGTGTCTTCGGCTTCAAATACTGTACAGGTTGGGGAATGCGTGCTGACAGGAATAACAGTCGACAATAAATTGTACGACCCTACAGTTGTTTTGCAAGGTCAGCATCGGGCGATTACAAAGGTATTCCCCTTCGGTAAGCCAAAAAGCTATCTGGAAATGCTGTAAACTTCAATTCCAACTTATGTTTTCAAGACCCAGGCTCAGAACCAAGGAAATCTTCCCGGGAACGGGGGTCTGCGGATCCACCACCGCAGAAGTGCACTAATGTGAGCAGGGATCTGTTGCAACTCCCTGATGCGAGTAACTCGCTCGGACGCATCAGCCTCCCCTCTGATAATGATGCACGTGACACAGCTGAAAGTATTATACACATATTGTTCTCACGCAGTGCGGTGCCACATGCTTAGCCTACGTAAATTTGCCCATGATTACTCCTTTTGTTACGCAAAATTCTTTGTACCATTTAGTCCCGTTTTCTTTTGCAAAATTATTTTACTGCATAAAATTTTTATGATTGAGATCTACCAGGTATAAATCGTTGCTCTGGACGATATTTTAGGGCCGATGAATGTGTCGTAACCAGAGGGCCGTATAACTGGGAAGGAAAACATTTACGCGTAATAGCTGAAAAGGCTGTCTCGCGTGGGCTTGAAATATCACCCCCAAGGTTCCCCCTTACCAAGCTGGTGGGGCTTTCAGAACGAAAAATAAGCTTGAATGGTGCCCTCCTGCCTCCAAGACTGACATACATACGTCCTCAAGAATGCACGTTTTCCTTTTACGAAAATTTTTTTGAATTGTCACCACAAACCTAAAGCCTAAACAGGTAGTATTATATTTTCAATCAAAGCGCTATGTTCCTTTCAAAAGAGGGAGGGGTTTCCTCTTCCCCTTCCACCCATTTCTTAGACAATATTCACCTTAACTTGAAACAGTGACCCTGGTATCCCAATTCACGAGCAGCTACCAAATTACACGTGATCCCAAACAAACACATTACTAATTAACACCCATCTGGTTCATGTCCAGATCTCTCTTCAGACATCTTTACCGTACGGCCTAGCGTTAGGCCTCAAAATAAAACTTTTCCTAATCGACGGATCATTCACACGTCAGACAATCATTCACAGGTCTGGCATTCACATGTAGGGCAATCAATAAGACATCATGAGCAATCATTTACACAGATCAGACATTCATTGTACCAGCAAGCAATATCGGTCATTCATTAGTAGGACCCCGCCCCACATCATCGTTGTCGATGTACTGCACTTTGAGTGAACGCTTCCACACGATTAAGTACGAGACGTCCTGTACATATATATATGTGTACAGTATACGTTTGTACGTAGTTTCTTTGTACAAAAAGTCCTCAAATGATAACGTCAACAATTGGGAGTCTGGATGTCCTGTAAATTAAAATGTGAGTAGTATTCTTTTGAACGTATTTTCTTTTGAACGTATTTTTTTTTACACAAAGTGATGTTTTGGGCCCTACAAGAAATTCATGGAAACAAAGAAAAGATAGACCGAGGACGGAGGAAGGTGAGAAAAAGTACACGGCAAGAGAAATGTTACAACATTAACTAAGCGTGAACATAGGCATAGACTAGGGCCTATGATTGTTGTGGCCACCCAGTACGGGCCTGCAGGTTGAGCCCAGTCAGAGTTGACAAAGATGTATTGCGTATTTTATTCCGACCTGTGATTTAGGTCGGAATAAAATACGCAATACATCTTAGTCAACTGTGACTGGGCTCAACCTGCAGGCCCGTACTGGGTGGCCACAACAATCATAGGCCCTAGTCAATAGGCTACAATTAAATTGTTTGGACTTTCTTTGAAGAAATACTGAAGTGAAACAATGCTCAACGGCCGATGTGGGTAAAGGCTGTTTAAAACAAATATGGTCCTTGTCCTTGAGCGAATTTTAGTGACGAAACATTGATTACCCCAGAATATAGGCCAACTGATTTATCTAGTGACCTAACGTGGTGTACTTGTCATTTTTGCACCAAACAAGGACAGATTTGAAAGTGAGGCAGTTTTACTTTGGAGTGTGAAATTTCGGCAAAATGGTTCAAGTTTGTGACTGTCAGAGGGAAGGGTGCATGTTATCTAGAAGTTAGCAGCCATTTTCTCTGATGTTTGCAAGGTGTTGGCGTCAACGTTGTGATTTTTGTATTGGATGAATATAAAGAAGGGTTTTATAATGAAATCATATTGCACCTTCAAGTGGACCATGAAACTTAAAAACTAAAGGGTTTTTGCCCTTTGCCAACTGTCTATTGACGTTTTGGTCACAGTGTTATGAGACACCAACAAGGTTGCAGAATTATAACTTTAATCCTGGTGCAAAACGCAAAAAAACAAGAGAACCTTCTCCCGATTTGTCCATCTGAGAGATCTAAGCATGGCAGATGGCAAAAACTGCTGACAAGCATTCTCTTTCGCTAGTCTGTATCTGCGTACCTGCGTAAGAAAGAGGGCGATGTCTCCATTCTATAGTACAATTACAGTCATCTGAGGTCAGGAGCATAGCTTGACTACTTCTGGTTCGGTTATGGTGTGTGAACCAAATCTACTGACTACCAATAAGAATTGTGCCGGCTTATGGTGTTACAGTCCAATGCTTAATAATAGGAGAAACTTTTTGAAATGGCTCTTTGATTAGACTTAACAGACCAAAATTATTCTCATTTTTCAAATGTGGCAAAAATTACGTAGGATTTACTGTTTTTTTGTTGCTTCAAAATTTTGACGACGACTCTGAAGATACTACAATTGTGACAACAAACTTCTTGTTGGAGACTTGAAAATGCATTAATCAGGCACTGAGTAAAATACTGTGATACAACTTATTCACATATATACTTAAACACTAACAGAACTGGATAAACGGAACTGGGTTCGCAGGAAGGGTTCACAGGAAAGTCACAAAGAGGTGTTATAACGGAACAGATATAGTCTTCTCTGCTGAATTGGGTTGAAAATGGTACACGCCCTAATAATTTTCCATTCTGTGAGTGGTTTGGAAATGTGAGTTGCTTTGAGGAACAATATATTTTAGGCTCTTCGCAATCAGATGCCCACCCGTGGTCTGTTGCGTGCACTTCAGAAAGCCAGCAAAGTCGGTTTTTAATTAACTGGTCTACGGGGGCTCTTCAGTCCGGCCTAACTGACCAGCTTGATAACTGATTTTGATGGCAAACTAATTTCAAGTGGCATGAAAGGCAGCTTACTCGAGAAAAACACTTTTAGCTTTACCAGGATTCAAACACAATGACTGGAGAAGCAGATTGCAGCACGGCAGCTATCCTAAGTCACTTTTCTGGGGCCATGTAAGCGCTTAAGGGTCCCTAGAGGATTTAAATAACACGACGACCCATTTAAGTAACTTCTGAAAACCATGAACTCGAGACTAGGCCTTACATGATTTTTTGACTTTTACACCCTACCACTCTCTTGTCAGAGTAGGGTATACTATGTTACCAACCCCATAGCCAACCGTCGTTGCTAATGCAAGGAACTCTGAAATGTTTTACGCCAAGCAGTATTGTGTCTATCATTTGTGTCTTCGAGATCATAAGTTTTATTAGGGAGCTGTTATTTAGATGAAGATATATCTAACACTTTAATTTATGTTAATACAATAAGACCCACTGTATGGAGGGGAGTTCATCAGCATAAAGCCGTTTATTTGCACGGGGGAATTTCTTTTCTTTGTTTGGTGGATCCAATTTGATATAATTCACCTAGCAACATCATTCGAGCCACTTTATCCTTTACCAAGGGGCCTGCGCAGAACAATACTTTGGTGGTTTTTCGCCGCCAACACCTTTAGAGCAGGTGATATTAAACTCGAAACGACTGTTGAATTGAAACAGAAGAATACAGTTAGCACCTACCTTTACAAGATACCTTATACAAATGAGTTGACAAGGTAGAAGTGTAACTTTTGTTACAACAATAGAAAAGTTTCCGGAAGTTTTCTAAAATAACGAGATATAGATTCTTGTTCATATTTCGACATAAAGCCTACCTGGCATACTTTCATGCGCGTCACCGATCGTCAAAAGGAACCATATTTTTTTTTTATTTCCCTGACGACTGGCACTGGCAATGTTGTGGCAACGGCGGAACCCCCCGCCCCCAGTATTACTGTAGATGTAGCAGACGACAAATCCCATTTGTGTAAACTTCCTAACCCGGTGTAAGTCATATAGAAATGTCACCAAAGATACAAGCGACGGATTATTGAGTGACTTGGCGGCACAAACTCGACTTCAAAGAGATGTATCTCCATCCAAATAACAGCTCACTGATTTGATCATTACACGCGTACGTACAAAAAGGAAGACAACAGCTGACCATAATAAGAATTCCAGGTGGAAATGTTCTAAATACTAAATATCCATACTTGAACCTTTCAATATGCTGAACGTTTAGGACATTCAGTGGAAGCGAATTCGACTGCCTTTATTTTTGAATAAGTTAGAACTGGTTTTCCAATTAGGGTTAAGATATTGAAAATGATTGTACAACAACTCTTCGTAGAAACAGTTCCGTCTGAACACAGCAAAGAATGGTATTGTATCTGCAGGTGTGAACTTCTATAGCACTCTCCTAAGTTAAATCTATTTCATTTTGTAATCCCTCAGGCTGTCAATCATTGTTTTTATTCCATATAAAGTTGGCACACCAAAGTTGTAAAGTCTGTTTGAGCATTATTAAAGTCATCAATTATAAAGTTACCTTATAGGGGTAGTAGCAAGTGTTAAGGTAAAATTTTGACATCCTAGACTGTTCCAATTCCCTTACCTAAGTTACTTATAGCCCCACCCAACTGCCTTAAGCTCCTCCTTGTGTAGACACAAACCTACTAGGTTACAGCTCAAGATCACTGAAGACGGTAGCCTGTTGAGCACACAAGGCACTAATGTGTACTCAGAATAATCTCTCTGCATGCTGTGAAATGTAGTCTGCTCTGCTTCTTTTGAAATTTCTGACTTTAATGTCAAAGAGCAGTCACTGATTGAGAATTTCGGTTACCCCATTTATGTTACCGTAACAAAAATGTTCTTGGGATGATGTGTGTCTGCCTTAACAAGTTATGCAAATCTATGTCATTTAAAGAATACATCGGCAAATACTTGGAATGAACAGGGAGCTGCCCGTAACAGCTCAATGGAAAGAAGTCAGTGTAGACAGAAATAATTAAAGGGGATATGGCATCCCCAAACCCAGGAGTTGTAGCAACACCCTGCTAAGACATATTTATGAATAATCCTATAGTTCTAAATACAGTTGATGACTGTATTTTAATTGGCATTCATGTAAAGGATGTTGCTCCTCTCTGGTTGACCTACGATGACTTGTGCAGTTCCAGTCGTGTTCCTAATTAAGCTTACAGCTGTGTGTCATTAAGGCCTCAAGCAACTGAAACTCAGTGCACCCGGGCCACTGTGGCTCCGTCGTGGATGTATGCTAGACAGGCTTTTTTGTTTTAAAAGAAGAAGTATAGAGAGATGGTGAGGTGAGATCTGAGAAACTTCTAACCAGAGAACGATATCATACAACATGTCAGACTACAGAACTAGTAGAAGCTCTTTGGTCTGTCAAACTACAGAAAAGTTTTCCCTTACCAAATGCTTAAACTAAAACTATAAAATTGTGCAGCAGCCGTAGGCAATAGATGAGGGTAGCACGGAGAAGATATTATGGTATGGACGGGGAAAATAGGTAGGGTATTATCATACGACCTGCTGATTTATTTTTAGAGCAAGGAGGAAGAGGTATGTTATTAAGTTTAGTATGCTGTTTTACGAGGTTGTCTCAGCCTTCTGCAAGGTGGGAAATTGATTGAAAGCTTACTTACAGTTGGCGTCTGCTGGGGAAGGACCGTTATGTTGAGCCATGAAAAGGAATGCAAATATCAGTAGCACCGACCGTACGCGCTCCATGTCAATGTAATCTGAATCAGAAGAAAATTTCAGTATATAATTTAGCTATTTTATCCCTTAGTTTTTACTTACACGTTCTTAAAGAAGATAATAAATGCCTAAGGTGAGTACGTACCCACTGTTCAGTAAAACGACATAAGTTAACTACTTCTTGATCAAACTGTCAATTTGAAACCTTAGCAAAGGTAACCACTTTTAAAAACATTTCCCTAACAAGGAGTAATTTAGCCTTTAAAATTACACGTGAGTATGAAAGGTTATTATATTGTGCAAGATTAACTTTGTCATAGAAAATTTGTTTCAGGCTTTTTTACTATTCCTTTTTATCCCCTTTGCTGCATTCTTTCTGTCGACCCTATGAAGCCAACCCCATGGATAATCCTTTGCCCCTTCCTTTTGGTAAATCCTAGCCCACCTGCCACCTGCATTTATTGCTGATGAAAATGGTGAAACTGGCATTGATCTGGTTGTCTCGTAAGTCACCTAAAGCCCCGCAAGTCGCATAAAATGTCTCTTTTAAGTTCAGTCGCTTCTCAAACGAATCCCACAGACCCTGTGCCGATGGTACATTGGTATACTCTTAAGCTATGTCTTCGCCCTGAAAATTAAACTCCATTCAAATCTACTTTCTTCGAACCTTGGATACTCCCTGTTTGATCACAGTAATTATGATTAGCTCCAGTTACACACTTTTGCGACATGATGAAAAAGAGGAGCCTACACAGTAACTTGTGAGCGTTTTTTCTATCTATTTTAAAGAGTAAGTTTTGGAAACAAAGTAAGTATTGGTAGATTCAACTCACAAGGCCAGGAAAATGCCGTTTCAAGCAACCTGAGCACTGGGAGATATTTTGTAACCGAATACATTTTGATACACTACGTGACAACTGATGATGGTACTTATTTTGTTGTGATCTTTCTGGGAACTAGACGAAGAACTTATTAAACATTTACACTATCAGCAGGAATTTAGTTCCTAGATATATTGCCTGTCTCAAAATGGCTACAACGGTTGGTTTTGTGATGCATTTTCTTTAATGCTTGCCCTTTGATATTCATTACAACTAATTTCAAGTTATCATGAATAATATTCCTTAATTCGACTGCAAAAAACCACTTTTACCAATGTTAATCTATAATTACTTCAAACCATAAACTAACTTAATATAAATGATACCTCTACATGCATTATATGGCGACTTAAGTGGGTATGCTAGCAACCATCAACTAATATATGACGTAAATTTACTGTAGTCAAAGAGAGGAAAGTGTTATGAGAAAAGTAACGAAACTTTAATAGGCCAATCTATGCTCTGCTCTTCCTAACTGTCAAGTTTTCTATTGTTGTTATACTTTAGAAAAATAGACATATGTTAGTAGGAGGTTGCTATCATACCCTTTCGCAGAAACAACTTTCCAAGCTTCACTTTCAGTTTTTTTTGCAGTAAGTTTATAACATCCAATCGGCATTGTTTACTCAATTATTAATTTTCCATTTATTACCAACAGGTAAAAGATAAATACTTATTAAAATGGTTGGAAAATTTACAATTCAAAAACAAAAAAAAACTGTTGTAGTACGTACTAATCATTTACCTTTTGTGTACATATTTTGACTGCGGCACCTTCATAATTCTTCTTCGGCTCAAATACTACATAATAGTACAAGTCGTTTCCTGGTTGTAATGTACATCAATAGAAAGTGGTGAAATCCACTTAACAACAGTTCAAGTGAAGCTTATCACACATAAATTTGATTTAGCTGGTTTAGAACCACTATTCTTTCAGCTAAGGTCCGTTTGAAGTAACGTCCATCGGGCAATCATGACCATTCACAGACAAAAGGCAAATTAATAGTAATTCTGATTGTGGTTACGCGCCAGTAAGGGATTACCTATTCTTACGCGGTGAAGGGTGGCGGCGCCTTTCACACCAGGATTACTTAAATACCAAATCGAACTTCAAGGCAGTCCAATGGAAGTGAGGTGCTCCTTTCTTCATTTCCAGCATATCAATCACAGTGTATGAAAAACCTTTTGGATATAGATTTGTGGCACACACCCGTCAAAAGTAATATGGCTACCATTTACCGAGTTTTCACATAGTCAAAAAGGCTCAAGTCCCCTCCTACCGGACTCAAATCGGGTTTCGATGTACTACTTCTTTTTCGGGGTTTGCACCGTGCTTGCACCCATACGTTACTATAAACAATGATTTTCATTAAGATAATCGTGTTAGCTTTGAGTGATGACTGCAAGGGTTATGTTCATGGGTGTCTAAATCATGGCCTTAAAAGGAACTTTACTGTAGATAGATGACCAATTCCTGGACACGATCTAAATCATGGTTTCTCAGTCTTTTCTTTCAGATTTCCCTTCCTGCATGGTAGAAAATATGTTCAACCATGTCTCCTCCCCAAACATATATAAAGAGCTTATCAAGTTTCCCTTGTTTCACCTACTAACGAAAGGACAAACATTTTAATTCCCCGTGACCCAATGCTCATGTTGTATGTAAGACGGATTTTTCGAAAAAAAGGTTGGATTCACTTTGTGAAGGTGAAGATTTAACCCCAAAAATCGACCCTTAAAAGAGGTCGGGGAATTCTACCATCAGAAAAACTTTGGAAATTGAACACCAGCAGAAGCCAATTTCTGGCATGTGGGATAAGGTTACTAAGTCCAAAAAGAGCAATAAATTTTCACAAAATTGTTATCATCATGTAAGCGCTCTGCAATAGTCAGTAGTTAAGACCATTACTCGAACTGGCCTACAAGCACACTGCTGTGATGTTATACACTTTTATATTCCCTCTTCTAAAGGTGATAATTTTCTCCTCTAGTTGGATGTGCCCCCAGTACGATGTACGGTTTATGGACATGCTAAGTAAATGGAAATTTCAAGTTGCCCTTCCAATACCACTCATTACAAAATATTTACTTTCTTAAGGTAATAATTTGAATAAATTTGAACAAAAAATCTAACTTAGGGAAATAGTGTGCGAGGAAGCGGAGGGAAATCCAATATTGACTTGGAGCCTTGGACACTTTAGGTTTGGTGAGCTCTTCTTCAGGTGCGATTTAATGTAAATGACATTTCTTTGTACCAGTCAACTTTTTGAACTATCTTAGCGCTGAAACACCTTCTGATGCTGCATAGCTAAGGAGGAACATTTCTGCCAAAATAACAAAACAGATTGCAGGAAAGTCAGTTGATAGACTTTATTGCTACATTTGAATGTATTCTTTTTTCAACAAGATTTTTATTTTATTTGGGACACGTTTTCACAGTTTGTTGTTTAAGGAGAATACCAGTAGTAGTCAATTGAAAAATCAACAGGCTCTTTCAAATATCCTCTCATTTGCCTCAAAAGTACCTCCGAAGATGGCTTTGAAAATACATATAACAAGTAAAAGGTAAAGAGAGGAATAATTCCTGGTGAATTTAGCAAGGTACAAAGATATATATGCCTTATATGCACATAAATTTGCCATGTATGAGCCATATATGGATTTTCACATAGTGCACATATGTGGATTTGCCACATAAAGATTTGCCATATATGTACTATATCTGTTTCATAGTAAAATGTGAGCTACATACATTTCTATTTTGACAACATATGGCCTTTATGTTATATCAAGTTAAATCTCCCCAATTTTGTTAAAGCCAGCAATTTTGGCTTAAGCTATATGCAAACCCCATACTTGGTTCAGATATGGCCTGGACCAGATATAAATTTTCATATATGGCCCAAATATAAATTTGGGTAAGGAGATTGACCTGGGAGTCTTCACGGAACCTTGATTTGACCAGGGTGCCTTCAACTGGCAGCAAAATACAATTCGATGAAAGATGATACAGTAACATGTAGCTTAACGGAGCCAGCATGCAACTCTCTTCCTCCAAATGTCGCTGTGTAGGTTCTGCCTGTCTGTCAGGTAAGGCCAAGACTGTAGCGCGTTGAAGCTGTACTCAGCTGAATACTTAGTGTGATATAAGAAATGGGTTGTCTTAATCACTTTATCATATTAATTTAAACGTTACTTATTTCGACTTTTTGTTTAACATGCAAGGTGTCAAAATATTGAAGGTGGCAAAAATCAGTTGTTCCATCCCTCCACAAATGTAGTCCATGACTGACCAGCAAACGTAATTGATGACATGGCTGAATTTATCACAAAAGAAAGTTTAGGTCAGCTTTAGGTCACCAGTAGAAGAGTTGGGAAATTGGATTTTGCTCTACCATACAGTACTACCGATCAAGTCCGCGAATATTTTCTCAAGGATACAAAGGCTTCCAGCGATTGTTTTCTTGTCTTCCACAATTTCCGGTAGTAGTGTTCAACCCTTTCCGACAACGTTAAGGAGGTTAACTTCAAAGACACGCTTTTTTTTCTTTAAAACTTGAAATTCCCATTGAAATGTGATTGATGTCTAGTGAACCATAATACTAAACTCGAAAACTGTGCCTGGTTGTACAAAGGATGACTTGCGTATGCAGTCTCTGTTACGGTACACTTTCCTTCTCAGCATGCTTACTAAAATAGAGTTACCCAACCCGCTTATTCCAATGTTAATGCAACGTATTTTGCTTGTAAAATTGCGATTGATTCCTATTAGATAAGTATCTTTCAATAAAGAATTTTAAAAGAATAGTACGGTTTCTGCACTCTGGATTCAATCGGAGACCTACTGAAGTGCATTCCTTTGTCCTTGTCAGTAAAAGTATTCATTGTAGTACGCGTAGGGTTCGTGCGGACTGAAATATTCGCGTCATCTGCCAAGTAGGCGGTTCATGAACAGCAGCGTGCTGAGAATAAAAGTTGCACACTGACGCCATACAGCTTCAGTGCACTATACTATTGGCATTACCTGCCAAGCATTCTAAGCAGTACCTTGACAGCAGCCTGTTGAGAAAGAATGTTACATACTGGCGCCGTACAGTTTCAAATACTGCAAACTACCTGTTCAGTCAACTAGTATTTTACTTGATGAACAGCCCTGAACATTGGGCACTTCAAAACTATCCTTGTGCACAATAAAAACTTGGTCTCAGTGGAAGAACTCATGTAATAGTCCAGCCATTTAGTATTTTATTATCCACTTGCTTCTTCTACAAGAAGCCTGAAGAAAGAGTTTTTATGGACCGTGAAATTGATAATTATGCCAATCAGTCAGGTGGAGATGGATTGGCAATATGTAACCAGTCTCCGTATATCCATGGATGTTTAAGCCTATCATGTCGATATATACATTTATGTGGCCTATTCCTAGCTTAGTAGGCTTGTGTGCGTTACAAGGATGTCCTTGCTCATGATATTAAATAGTCTCGAAGAAAGGGGCAAATATCCCTTATGTCAGCTTGTTATTTGTGAAATAGTGTTACAAGTGGATGTAATGTTATTATTGTATTTCAAAGTCGGTCATACAATTTACAAAATTGAGATAAATCGCTACAGGGTATTTGCTGATGCATTAAGTGAGATGTCTTCGATCTGCTACGCACGACCCGACCCTATCTAGGCTAGTCTCAATTTTGGTTTCTTTTATCCCTGTAAAAATAATATAAAATGTATAAAGAGGATCACAAGTGAGTATATAAAAATACAAAACTGTAAATGAAATTAAAGAATTAGCGCAACACGATATGATTACATAGAAAATTTACAAAAAATATAAAACATAAAACACATCCCAAAGGTCATAATAGAGATTCTAAAACACTATTCTGAATGAAAACAGCAGCTTTTTCAATTAAATTTTTTTTTTAAAAAGTATAGTTCTTAAACTTGGAGTGACAGCATGTATTTCTTATATTGTAGTTTGTCTTATTACACAATGAAGTTAGCTCCAAATGTAAGAGATGATCTTTGGAGTTATGCATGGATATATTTGGCAAGTCTGACGAATTCCCTTCTGGCAGCAAGATTGATCTGATTTTCAAGTACGTCGTTATTAAAGCAAAAATATATTAGCGCAGTATTTCAGAAAACTCTTAGTTCACTTCTTTTATGTAAAAGAAATGACCGTATTAAACTGGGACTGCATAAATAATATGAGGTACTGCAGAGGCATCAAATACTTTCATACGCATACCAATGGAAAAATGTCGGGCAGTATATATAAAAGAGGAAACAATGTAATACACTGCAGATAAAGTCTTTTAAATATGGTAAGTAAATGTAAGCTCATCCTCGATGCAGACTCCCAGGTACATTTTGTAGGGAACAAAACGCTCTACACATGAACCATGGATCACCGTTTTCTCCTCCTTTGTGTCGATTAAGTTTTATGTGTAATATTGATATTTTCAAATACCATTTCTTTACTTTTCTTTGGATTTAGAAGAAAGTTCATTTTATCGCAAGTGCTGACAATCATATTTTCGTAATAAATCTTGATAGTCACATTCATTTTGGCGATGAGTAAGTTTAGAAATTCTGCCAGATAGAGCGGTGTCGTCAGCATTTTTATTACAGAACAGTTTGAATTAGAACGTATTTCATCAGTATAGATGGTAAATAATAGCGCTGATAGTGGACCACCTAATGGAATGCCAACTCTTATCTCAGAAGTCGACGAATATCCTTTCTGTAATTTTACTTGTCTTGACCAGCCTTGGAGGAATTCTACCAGCCAGTAAATCAGCCAGCTTTCCTTTCATAAAACTACTAAGGTCACTTGTTAGGCGCTTGATAAAAAATGTTAAAGCACTTGATAAGTCAAGAAATAAACTTTGGATAATGTTGTGTCTTTCATATTTAGTCCAGACACGATAGAATGCACAAGGACAGGAATACCATCTGTACATGAAACTCCCTTTTTGTATGCAAAATGCTTGAGGCCACCTCGTTTGAGGATGGTACTGTATTATATATGGAAGTAATTTAATTTTTGCATAGAATTGAAGACAATACTCGATATCTCAATTGGTCGGTAATCATTTAATGACACCGGGTAACATGTTTTTGGCATTGGACTGGTTTTGGCATGTTTCCACAAAGAGAGAACATGGTTTTGTTGGACACTTTCTTTAAAAATTACAGTAAAAATATCTACTATCTCAAAAGAACAATACCTAAAAACCCACCAAAGTATATTGTCAAACCCAGCAGCAATTCCAAGTTTTACAAGTTGAAATTCCTTTCTAACTTCATAATCTTCTATTTTAGGTATGGAAAAACCAGATTGGCCTGGTAAATGTAGATATATGTCTTTCCCTACTGCGCTGTTAAATCTTGCAAGATATCTATTCAGTTCACAACCTAAGTCTTCTGTTATCTCTGCTAAGGTAGTCTCGCTTTTATGTTGGCGTAGTGACTTAAAAATCTTGCAAAAAGAGGCTGAGTCAGCTGTTACAAGCCTTAAAATATCCACTTCTAATCTTGTAAACATATTTATTGATGGCCCTTTGCAGATTGTTCCTTTAAGCTGTGTCACCATCCTCAATTGCTTTTCTCTTCTCCTTCTAAAGTTGTCTGGTAGTGTCATCTGCAAGTAAATTTTTCATCAAACCTTTTCATCAAACGTTTGTCCATTAGCATTTTCATACATATGTATGATAAGTTTTTTAACAAATAAGTAATCGTGTGGACAGGATTTAAGTGAATGGTGTCAGTAAAATCGCAACTTGTTAGTTAGCCTTAACGCTATATCTCTCTCGGTGGCAAATATTTGTTGCAATGTGCATGAACCATTTTGTTACTTGAAATTTCTTACATCAGATAGGCCTTGTGAGGTAACATTCTCGCCCAATTGATTCTAAGCTGACTTTGAACAAGGAAGCTAATAAGACCAATTACGCACTGCAGGTAAACACTTGGACGTATGTGCATATGTGTCGTTTGTGTTTTCGTCACAGCAATATCACCATCCTTATACACACACCGTGTAATGTGTACTACCCTCACACAATTTGAAAGTGGTCTTGGGCATACCTCCACAACACAGGCCTTACAGAGCTAAGGCCTAACAATGAAATGTAAATATGAGGTTAGCGGTCAGTCATGGTAACAATTGAAGTTCCTATCTAGATATCACTCTTAGTCATCTTGTTGCTGTTTCTCTCCATACTTTTTTCAACGACGGGGGTCATAGTATGTGGAGAAATATTATTGTAGAAACTGTATAAATGACACTGACTCAGTAGGACTGATTGGCAAGAAGTTTATATTCGCAGATGGAACTTAATGCTAAACAGGAAAACCACGAGCCCTTCGAAAGTCTCACTAGCACACAGTGCAGTATTTGAATATAACTACCACAAGAAGACTGCCTACTGAAGGAGCGTATATAATTGAATGTATGTTTGCTTTTATTCACAAATGAACTGTGACATAAATGATGCCTTCAAAATCATGATATTTCTTTTCTGTCATAATAGTCTGTGTGTTGAGGCAACCCGCCATGCAAAAGAACGTGTGTTGAGGCCACCCGCCAAAAGAACAACGGACAAGTTCCAAGAAAGATATACGTACTAAAAGAGTCACAGGAGTTAAGCCTGTAGTTTTATCGATAATTAGAAGTTCTTTAAAGTACAATGAAACATTGAATATAGACCCCTGGCAGAGTTGTCAAAGGCTCTTCACCAAAAAAGAAAAATATCACGACTAGGTGTAAATGTACGAATTTGTGAAAAATTCATGAAAATTGTGTTCAAAATATGGCACACTCTTTGTATTTTGCCATTTTATTACTATTTAAAAAGACAAAATTGCGTACGAAAAAGAACAGCAAAGACAGGTTTAAGTAAGCACGGTGGGCAAACAAAAGTATATTGCTGCACAGATTGTCCTCTAGTGATACCAGTGCCATGAACATTTACATAGTTACTGCAGCAAAGAAAACCTCCACTTTGCACAACCGCTTTTGATTGGTTCATCGTCTAGTCACGTGGGAAAATTGGTACACTCTAGATCTTTAAAATGTTTACAAGTTATTGTTACTGCTAATCCAGATGTTAAATTGTATGTAGACATCAGTCAGTCTGTCATGCTTGGAGTGGCAAACAAAATTTGACCTTCTTTAACGTGGTGAACCATAAAGAAAATTAAACTTTAGCCAAAAGGTTAACCCTCGGTATATTGCATTCAAGTTTTGAGTTTTAGTTTCACCCTCTTCAAATCAAAAGTGGATACTTTGTTAAAAGTATGTTATACCCTTACAAAACGCGTTGCATACCACACGTGAATACACATAATCACATGTGGCAGGGCTTATGAAAATTCACAAGTAAAAAAGTGCGTTCATAAGTGGTGACACATGTGGTATTAGAACCTCTCTGAAAAGCAGGACACTTTTCTCTGCTTTTTTGTCACACCTTAAAATCTGGGTTAAAGTAGGGAAAGTTGGGTCAAGTTAACACATGTGGTAAACCAAGTCAAAGTGTGACAAACAAGCCTGGCCAGTGAGCGAAATCGAATTATTGACTTTAATTTACTCAGCACCACGCATCTTCACACAGTTCCACACTTTACCTACTTTACCCCAGTTTGCCTCATGTTAAATGTGTCAAACCGGGGTTTTGGGGGTTTTCCTCACATTGCCTCATGTCCAACCTGTGGAAATGTAGGTCAATGCATGGCACTTTGGTAATGTGTGTCAACTGTTTATTAATGACGCACATTGTCATGCAAAAATTCACAGAAACTTTACAACTCTTCACAACCCTCCATAGTTTTGCACAGTTTGACACAGTATTTCACGTGTGGTATTGGGACTTTTTCCACACAATTTTTTGTAAGGGTAGTGCTTGTATTGAAAAAAATACCTCGTCACGGGAAAACTGCTTTTGTCGTTCATGATTTTAAGGTTTTAGAAGAAAGCGAAACAATGTTATATCTGGGTTTAGTTTGAGGATGGCTTGGTCACAATACTTCTATTCGGGCACCTCTTACTCAAAACCGTAGTGGTCGCAGAATGAAAATTTTGATGTGCCATCAAGCACCAACTCATGAGCTTCATGGTCAGCCGTGTTGGAGTTGAAAAGTGACAAGTAGTGAGAACGTAAGGAAATAGCGTTTGTTTAAGAGGGCAACTAAATTAAATTTAAAGTTAATGGTGCAGCTCGACAATTACCTAGAGTATGGATTTCAGTGCAGGATAGATTCCCTACTGCATCCCCCAGGACCGTATGTGGTACTCGATACATGGAGTTACCAACACCATTTGAGGAACAAACGAGAGCGTCCAATCTTTGGTTCCCTTTGGAAAAAAGTAGTACGTCAATTTCCTTCAGTCTGAGCTTTGGAGGGTGGTGCCTGGTAATGCTGGGGCAGTACCTAGCGTCAACAGGATGAAACACCTTGAAATGCACATTTAATAGAACGTGAAATATACTATATTTACAGGTTTTAAATTGTGACATCTGGTTACCTTAAATGATCTTTTGACTTGTGTCAAAAACTATAAAGTTTTAACTTCATATGGAGCATCTACATGCAAATTATGAGATCCTTCAAATTTACTCTTCATCCATCATGTTACAAGGTTTTCAGTTTGACCTTTGGTGTCCTCACATGACCTTTCGCCTCCACCAAAAATACTATACTCTTGAAACCAATGTGAAGCATCTACATGCTAAGTGGATGTTAGATCTTAGATGAGGTTTTACGGCTCAGTTTCATGCTAAGTGGAAGATCCCTCAAAGTTTCACTATTTACTATATAGTGTGTACAAAATTTTTAAACTTTGACTTCCGATGACCACAAATGACCTTTTACCCAGAAAGAAAACGATAGGGATTTTCAATAGTTTAATATAGAGCATCTGCTTCTTCATTATGGGATCCCTCAATGTTATCCGTCTTGAAATATCCTTTTTATGAGTTTTCACAATTTGACCTCCTTGAAAAATAATGGGTTGTTTAAACTATATGTAGCGTATTCACATGCTAACTGTGAGATCCATCGAATATTAAGTTCATGAGATATCGTGTTTACGAGATTTTCACCGTTTGACTTCAGGTTATTTTATATGACTTCTGACCACATCAGACAACTAAAGGGTTCTTCTGCTCAGTGTTTGGGATCCACAATTTTTAATTCTTAAAAGTTAGCCTGTTTGAAATATCATATTTACGATGTCTTCAAAGTTTTACCCCTGGTGACCTCAAATAAGCACCAAAAACTATATGCATCCTTATTCTCGTTTTTAATATGAAAAATAAATATGCTATGTATCATTCCTTTCTTGAAATATCGTTTGCCAAAGAGTTTCTTCAATTTTTGACCTCTGTTGATCGCAAATGAGATTGAACCTCCACCAAGGAAAAAAAAACGATAAACCTTTCCTTAATATGATAAATCTATATGCTAAATATGAAAATAACCGATCAATGCGATCTTGATATCGTGTTTACAAGCAGTTTACCCTGTTGATATTGGTTTCATCTCTGTTGACTTGAGATGAACTTTGCCCTCCACCAAAACCTATACGCGTGTTTTCTTAATTATGACATATCAATATACTAAGTATTAACATTATCAACCTATAGGGACCTCAAATGACCTTTGACATCCATAAAAAATAATAGGAACCTTTAATCACACAATCATTCTTGCACAAGCGCACGCACGTTCATACACCCGATCGATCTCGTGATCCTTTTGCCTTCGGCAAGGAATAACAAACGGTGAAGAGTTGGCATAAATACACAAATCCAAGTTGACCTACTAAGCTACGACTTATTTATTTGAAATTTAGATTTAATTTAATTTAATTTATTGAATCATATGAACCATATCAATTCAACTATCAATTTGAAAATTTACATATGCCATGAGCTGGGCGTCTGACTCATTTAACGGCCAAGGGCCATAAGAATAACTTTCTTAATATGGTTGTCATAATGAATGAGACAAGGTACTACCCCTTCCTCCAAATAAGGACGCAATATGTCAAAGTTCGTCATCCCCCACAAGGCTTGTAATAACTCGTCACTGACTTTTGCAGGTGCAAGGCTAATCGAGCTCTCAGTGAATTTTGCATATAAACGAGGAGTCAAACTTAAGCGATGAGATGTATAATCAATGTGGTATTCTTAGTCTGCTTAGCCTTCATTGAAATATACTTTTTAACTAGCGGTTGAAATAAGAATGATGGATTTTGTTTCGAATCTTTTTCCCCAGGGCTTTGCACCTGGACCCTAGCAGAGTCTTTATCCTTAGCCAGACCCCGGACCGCAAACGTTTCGGGTGAGTGCTTCTGATCCATTAAGTCAAGTTGGAACCATGTTTCAATCGATATTGACATTTCTAATTGTATCCTAGACTGAAAAGTGTTTTGTCCTTCGATATTTTGGAACTGAGATTGCGTTGGTTATAGTTTCAAGTCGTTTCCTTCCGTTCAGTAGAAAGAGCTTGAACAATGAACTTTCAAAGATAGTAATCAGATTGCCTATCAACGTGGATTTGCCTCTAGACATGGATGGATAAGTACGAAAAGGACTTGTGACCGTGGCTACCCATGAATGCCATTGTCAGTTCCCACAATTCTTTGTCATAAAGGCCGCCTATCGGAAAGATTGTAATCACCTGTCTGAAAGATACACGGAATGATATCAACTACGTGATTTGGGCAGAAAGGTGTTATGGAAAAGCACCTCTTGTCATTCTGATATTCACGGTTGATATGTCACGTACACAGATACAAAATATAAGCTTCAGGACAACTGTCAAAAGTTTTGCCCGAAAATACCGTTTTGCTAAATTGACCCCTTTTTATTGTCCGAATTAGAAGGATAAGTAGCATTTGGCCTCCTCAATGACGCAACTTTTCTTTAGAATGACTTATGTTACAGCTATTTATAATCTGTGAAAGGGACCCTTTTCCCTTTTCCCTAGCCTATGCCCTTTCGAACATCCTATAGTAAATTATGAAGAAAAAGATTTGACAGGAAGAGATCTCCATTCAAACTGGATAATAAAACTGATGCAAAGTCATGGAAGGGTTTTATCCAAGGTTTCGGAAATAAGTACACAGCTTAAAGGTATTGCCATTGGAACTTTTTTTGGCAGTGCATCATTTAAGAGACATAGATGCAAAATTATTCTTGGACCCTGATTTAATGAAGGTTGTTACTTTACAGAAAGTGTATATGAAGCATAAAATATTGTAGGAGAAAGACTTATACAGTCATGTCATTTTATATATTAGGGCAGTGATCATGGCTCGTCACAAGGTGCAATGTCTTAGGAAAAACACATAAACAAAGTTTGTAATCCGATATGTACAAATGTCTCCTCACAAATAAGTGTGCACTCAACTGTTTCAAATTAAGTGAACAAAAAACATTTTATATCTTAGTACACCAACGTCATGTGAAGACGGGAGCTGGTTCATTAGAATTTCTTTTTCAAACTCGTTAACAAATATTACCTAAACATTTAGACTTTAAGTGAGCCTAAAGCCTAGAATTATAAGAATATATGTTTTAGAGTTTGGAAAATGAATTTCATTCATGTAACTCTCATAGCTCCCATAGCTCTCTCCGTTGCTGAGATATGAAATGTTGAAATTTATTCACTTAATTTGAAATAGTCGATTGCTCAATAATTTTTGATGTCACTCTTGTACAACGCACACTACCTTTTTTTTGTTTTTCCTTTAAATGAAGATGTTTTTATGGCCTAAAAACAGTAATTGTTCTGTTTCATAACATGTTGTATAGAGAGGACTTACAGACCCAAGTCACCTTATAACAGTATGACAGTGATCATAATGTGGCACAAGGTGCAGAGGCTTTCGAAAACAAAGAAAGACAAAGACGGTAACTTGATTAGTACAAGAATTGCATCACAAACTAATGTGCAATCTACCATCTTAAATTGAGTAAATAAGCTTCAAAATTTTATATCCATGCTCAGGAATGTCCTGTAAAGTTGAAAGGTGAACCAGTTGAATGTATTTTTCAAGCTTTTGCAACACAGAGTTTTGAAATTTTGGACTTAAGGTACACTTTTAGGTAAACTTCAGTGATATCTTTGATACACAGAAACAATTTTGACATTTGCCCATCATAGGTATTTCCATTTGCTGCATTTCCATTTACTGCATTTTTTCCAGACGGCCGATACCGATCCGATACCGATATTAGGGAATGAGCATTCTGCAACTAACCTTAGGATACGGGACACCACAAAGATAGTGTCTTTTCAATTTGATGAGGCACAATGTTGGAACTTGCATTCAAAGACGCTCAAATAGTGTCCCATTTTCATGACATACGGATTAAAATAGGTTGGGTAATATCGGCATTTAACCACAATTTTACCGATACCGATATAGGATGAAAATGGGGGAATATCGACTGATACCGATGGTGAATACCGCATTCTGATTATCCTTCCAGCACTAGTACAAACTACAAAATGTGGTTACCAAAATGGCAACTTCAAAACACAGTTCATGCAGCTGCTATCGCTGTTATGCAAGAAACTAATATCATTTATCGAAATTGTTTGGTGCCATGGAAATGCTAGTCATGAGCATACGTTACTACTCTCAAGTGGGAAGGAAGAGAGAAACCGAGAATGGCTTTGGCTGAAATTTTAATGAATGCTTGCCTCAAAAGGTAAATTTTGCCCTGTCCCCTCCCCACCCCTCCTCGTACGCCAAGTCTTGTTCAGGCATTGATGGACGCCGTTTGCTGTTCCTTTGGTGTTTTGAAGTCATTCTTATGTGTTTTATTTGTCAGTGTAGGACATGCCGCGTCTGCTAACTTGGAAAACGGATTTCGCCAGCATACGTGTAATGCAGGCAGATCGCTTGGTAGCAGACCTTTTTTCTTTGGTTTGTTTCAGCCTTGAATATGATGTGAGAATCAAGAAAACTTAATTTGAAAGAATCAAATAAAGGGCTTGAGACGAGTACAGATCCAGAAATTTTCAAGGAAGGGGCCCTTTGATGGCGAATCTCAATTAAAACCTTAGAGAAATCATGCGGCGAACTGCATTCCAAAGCCCCTAGTTTAAAAATTTCACTCTTTAAGACAAATTTGTCACTGCAGTTTTATTTTTAACGTAGATGGCCCCAGCCCTCCCCATAAATGATTCCTAAAGTAACATCCAACGATTTGTAAATTAGTGTCAGTGTCAAGCAACTCGACTGCTCTTCACACCATGTAATCATCAGTCCTGTCTTCAATTTCTCCCTGTTTTTGCTTCCTTTTTTCTCACTTTGCTTTTTTCAATATCCTTTCGTTTTCATCATTATTTCGGGCGGGGCGGTTGGATGACCTAAATCCGCTCTTGGCTTGGGAAAGGCTGCTTAAGAATGTAAATTGCATGAACTATCAAATATTAATATTGCCAGTCAGGTACATTTGTCAAATGAAGTGGATCCTTCCCGATATTTCACGGTAAGCCCCCTATTCCTGCCCATATCCCTGAGAGTGGCTATCCGGTAAAATCCATTTCTCTTTCAGTCAGAATTTAAGTCGAGATAGATAATTAGTACTTACTAAAGACTGCTCGATCACCCGTCAAATATTGTATTTCTACTAGCATTGCACCCAATTTGACTGACACAGTTTGACCAGTGAGGTTCCTAGCACCTCCATGGTTTGACAAAATCTCCTTTGACACACCCTCCTTTTCTGTTTCGCCTCTTCTGAAACTTGTTTGCCGAAATAACTGTAAAGAGAGACCCGGCAAAATATATTTCTACTTCTGTGATCTGTACCTGCAAAGTTTGGTAATCATTGGTATTTATTTCGCGTATTTCATGCAGAGACCAAATCACACTGTTGACCTTGTTATTATCAAATAATGTGATAGGCATTTTTGTCAACTTAAAGCGGCTTTGCAATTCGAAAGTAATTTTAGCCTCCGCCCATGCAGAAAGAATATCAACAAAACCCGTAAGGTCATCAGTAATTCCCAAAGTCAAAACTGCTATCGCGTGCAAGGTAATTCTGATCTGTACAGGTTGATGTTATTGAAAAGTCAACACTTCATTGAACAAGATATTGGCAAAATACGACAGCATACAGGAAAAGGGGATTGAAGGAATAGACTGATTTTGTAGTAAAGGCATAGGCGGAAACACCGGGAGGATGAAGGACATATCCCCGACGTTTTGAAAATACTTGTCAAAGATTATTATATCTTTAAAATCGTGCTTTATTAGAATTTTAAAAGAGGAAGCTGAGTAATGTTAAAGTTAAGAACCAAGTTCCTCACGGAAAGAAGTATAGCCTACTGCGTTTTTGCTCATGGGATAATTCAGTCACTAAACTATCATATTTTCAAATAATGTAGCATTCACAACTCGCATAGTGCGTCACAATTTTGGTCATTAAATCTTTAGCTTGAGTTAATCGGTGGGACTGAATAGTTAGCAAACAGACAATGATGAAAATTTTCCTGTCAGTGCCATTTTTGTGCAATATTTCAACACAAAATGCCCCGAAACAGTAAGTATTGGTATAGGGCATAAGCAGTCACTAAGTAAGTGGTCACTCCAGCTAGTCTTTAAATAACTGTTTAAATGGTAGTAGGCCAATGATTCAAACTAGTCATGGTAACAGGCAGATGGATATTTAAAGATGACCATACTTTGAACATGTGGTTTACCAAAGCCTACCAAAATCAGTGCAACGCTGATTTAAGTTATCTTCTGAGTTGTCACTTATTGTAGGGCCATCCTCGTGTTCTTCGGTTTACCCCGGCTAATCTCATTTCCACTTTCGACCTTATCCATACAGGCAGTTGCTTTGTAACGTTTATTCTTCGCTTACAAGTTCATTTATTGTGAGGCGTATCGCCCGTCGTACAACGTACTTTAATCCCGCCGATGGGCTTTTCAATTACACCAATTGGCACAGTCCAAAAGAAAAAAATTAAAAAGCTTTATCCCGGCCCTGCAAAGCAAACGCAACCAGAAGCTTAACAAATGTTTTTCCATACAGAAGCCCTTAGCTCTTTGAAATTGTGCACATAAGAACCATCTACATTTGTTTTGTTTTGGTGTCCTTTCATGTAACGCTCGGTTTAGCGTTTAAGGTCACAGAAAGTGTACACGATGCATCAGTGGTACCCACCGCAAAATTTAAGGAGACATATTTCCCCGCCCTCCCTCTATGGCATAGCACAGATGTATGGTAATAGTCGAAAATTCGCGGTTTAACCGTTTATGGTGTGAACCAGAACAAATAAGTAATTTTGTTACATAATCCTTTAACTTTTATATGAGTTGGTCATTATCAGTGTCATGAGTTTACATTTTAATCATTCACCTGTGCTATTTCATAGTATGCAAACTCCCTTACCACTCTTATAACAAAAGTATGCTTCTCTTCTCTGATTGAAATAGCTCAAAGGTCTCAATCCATATATGGTCAATTGAACAAAAATTGGGGTTCCACCATGAAGGTGAAGTCTGATCACAGGTTGGTGTAAGGTGGACAACTGTTGCTATTAAAATGCGTTACGTTGGAAAAGTTGTTAAACTGAAAGAAGGGATATTTACATTCCGCCAACCCGAGCGTAAATTTGGTGGTTCTAAGCATTTACTGAAACTTGAAAACTTGCAACCCTCAAAAGTCCACTTATTAGTAGGTTCCGCTGTATGCTGTAAAGCGGTAAGAACAAAGAACACACTGTGTCTTGTTTACATGCTTTTTTATCTGTTTACTTTATAAAACCATCAGCTATTGTTCAAATAAATCTAGAAACTATATTACAAAGCCATATATAGTTATAGAGGGCTTACACAAACTTACTTGAAGCACTTCAAAATCTGTTATTCTACTCGCTTTAGTGTTTCAAAATACCTCGTAAGGAGGAGTTCGTATAACTAGTAATCCAAACGTCAGCCTAGTTGAGCACTTACAAAGCATTTCAATGGGTCAAGGGTGTAAGAGTTTTTCATTTCCACTCCGGTCAGTGTCAACTTTGAAAAGTCTGCCATGGTGAACAAATTTCTATTGATTGCCATTCAAACGAGCAAAACTACCTATCCAAATAAACCGTCCTCTCTCTTATTATGCATAAGAGTGGCTCCACTAAGGGACATGCTATGAGGTCATTTTTCCTCAATTAAGTTCTTTTTCCCCACTTGTCCCCCGCCCCCCCCCCCACATGCCGCTTTGGAGAGACATAACTTTCCCACGTATACCGGCAAGATTTTTACAAGACGTACTTGTTCCGAAAGGCAGTCACATGGTCATTAGTTAGCGTCTGTCATTAAACCAAACCATTAACGCGTTTATCTCAAGCCAATAGCGTAATAAAGTACCGGTAAGTAGTATGTTAGGCAGTTAGGTACAGAATTTGTAATACAATCAGCAATTCAGTTGTGATTTCGTTATGCGAATGATTAAGCTTCTAAAGGTCTCACTTAACCCAAGCAAAAACAAACGACAGGGCTGTAGAACACACTAACTTAAATTTAAACCAAATCTGCTCAACTGGACAGTGACCAGAAATCTGATAAACTATTTGTCTGAAATTAGTTCATTTTGAACAGAAATTGTTAGTTTTGAACCGAAAGTTGTCATAAAGTTGTAACAACTATAAAAGGTCATCCCTTGCTCTTCCTGACCAATCACTGAACCACTATTTATAATTTTCTTTAAGGCCATCCTAAATTAATCAGCCAGGAGGAAATGATTTCTCCTCAAAATGTGTCAATATTTACAATTTGTGATGCCTCTTAAGCAAACAATCTGTGTCACTAGACATATTTATATTATACCTAAACATTTAGAGCTCATTCTAATGTTAAAACTGTTTCAAAAATTTGGAACTTCCAGAAGATTAACCATTTAACCCTCTTCTAAGTTCAATTACTCATCCCAGGTGGCAAACCTACATGGGCCCCATATAGGTGAACCCATATGGGGCCCATATGATTTTGCACCCAAGATTCATAAGGGGCC
>WURT03108297.1:0-12155 GCA_009936505.3 Holothuria glaberrima
AATGCCAAGACTACACAAGCAGTGTGCCATCTTGAAATTAGAAAGTGCTCAACAAAACAAGGTCTTACCGTAGCACTTCCATGTTAAGGAGCGCAAATAACTCAATCTGCAGACAGTACTGTTTTGATCTTGTGAGATCTCATCAGTGCAGCTCAGAGTAGGTTTCCAGACAGAATGGCAAGACTGACACAAGCATAACTTGCGACAGTCCAGCCTTTACGGTACACTGCCTATGAATACCAAAGTGCACAAGCTCTGAAGAGCGTGCTAGCAATATATATATATATATATATATATATATATATGTTTGATCGAAGTCAGTAATTAAAATTTAGACTTGCACCTTTTTGAATCATTTGCGTATAGGGCAGGGGTGATCTGCTGCGCGTACCTGAGTTGGTGGCAATAAACAGCCGTTTTGTATTCAAGTACATTAATTTCACAATTGCTTCCTGTGTTTAATTTTTTCAGTCCATTATCATATGTTCTGAGCATTGATAGTGACAACGATACGTTACTGTACATTTCCTTTTGACATCTTGACAATTGATTGTTTTATAGCTTAAAGGTGTTCCATTTTTTAATTTCTGAGTGAGGCAAATGCGTAACTATTCCTTCATTTATTTGTGCATTCTCTCCAAGTGATTAAACTGAAGAAACGAGATTGAAAAAGTTGGTAATCGTGTCCGCCTACCTGTATAGCAGGAGTCATCATAGCAAAAATGGGAAGAGCTAAAAAAGATCCTTAAAATTTGCAAAATATTACACCAAAATTGTATCTAAGGACCCTCAAATATTCAAAACTTTTCCAAAGGGGGGGGTACACCCCTCCCCAAGACCGCGGTCCGAAACAACCTTCACCCACCACCCAGTCGAAAAAAGCGTTCCACGCTTTTGAAACAAATACAAAAAGGTCAATAAAGTAATTTGAAATCCAAATTATTCTCTCCAAAATGTAATTTATAGTATAGAATGTTGTCACATGTAAATTTCTAAAAACATGAGATATCGAAATTTTGGAATGTTTAAATGCAACTTAAAATACCCAGAAAGTGCCGTTTCCTGCGATCCGGGAGGCATTTTTGTAAAAATTTTCTCGGTACGATCCGCGCGAACTCTTAGTGGCGCTCCGCTTAGATATTGTGGGAGCATATTTTGCCCCCCCCCCCACCATAAATACAATCCTGGACACGCCCTTGATATCAACGTTAACAATATGAACAATATTGCTACAATATGACAGGGCAAATGTAAAAATGCATTAGGCTCTAAAAATAAGACGGATGAGTCGGTCTTGTTGAGGGGCAAAGTTAAACTACTTCTTTAAGGTGGAATGTGATTTCCAATTTTACCGACTACCACGGCACAGTATATGGTTCATTTTTACATAGTGGGTATTCTCTTTTGTGCATGCTTTAAAACTTCCTTTATGACTATACGACGCACATAAGGTATATGGGTTGGGCCATGCACAACTGAACAAAATGAGTTGACACTCCTTCCTAGTGGCATATTATACATGGTCAGGGAAAATTAATAAAGCCAAGTTTTGCTTACGTGACATGTTTGAGATACAGGCGACGCTTTGCGCATAGGTAAAGCCGATTTGTAACAGGAAGAAAGGGATATACTGCACGAAAAAATATCATGTCTGATGTCAAAAAAAATTGTTTTTTAATGCTACGAGTTAAGATTAAAAATCAAATGTTGGGCAAAGGTCAATAGGCCCCAATTGTGTGAAAAGTGCGTAATACAACTCCTGAATCCGATATTGGATCAAAATTTTAACGTGGTGGGTAGATACCTGACCATGAAAACTTCTACATGCGTACTTAAAGACATACGTGAGAGGTAAAAGTTCGAAAAGCCTAATACTACTTTAAAGTAAATTTATCCTTGTCAGTTTGTGAAAATTACTCAGTCCACAAAATATGAATAGAAGTTGAAAAAGATGAGATCCGAAACTCCGTGGATTATCTGCTTGTCTCATATTGCACAGTAACAACCGAGGTAGGCACGCTGATCAGTTTTAAAACTTACCCTCCTGCTTAAGTAGCAACAGTTGCTTAGGCTATACCTGAACGAGAACATTTTGCCTACTTTTGTCTCTTGGCTTCATATCCACCACATTAAATTGCCTGGTTATATATTCTCACCTCCAGGATGATATGAAATCATATATCGTCAAAGTCAAATTGACTGTTATCAGTAGTAACCTAATTAGTATAATTCCTGAAACGCAATGTATTTACATTCCCACGACCTTCAGTATAAAGTCAATAGAAATGTCACCTTCACATCTTGCAGGCAACGAACACAGGTGCTGTGCCTAGCGAAACAGCATCAAAATACGTAGCAACTTATTAAACAGCCATTTCGTCACCTAGCAGTTGTGATGTAAACGTACATGTTAGTCAGTTAGCTTTTCTGTAAACAAAGTACGTTATATTTTTGTAAGATTTTAGGTAAGGTTACAGTTTGTGCTGGGGTAAAAGCTGAGACGTACGACGGCGGGCCGAGGCTGCCGCCCCCCCCCCCACCATTGGAGAGAACATTTGTTGTAACGGGCAAAATATATGCAACTTTGAGGTAAATATGCATTCACATTGCTGAAACCTCCAATGGGAAGTAGTCTCGTATGCTTATGGTCAGAGGCAATCGAGGGTAGCCTCTTCTTGGAGGCTGGAAAAGATCAATTTTTATAAAGCTCGTCATCAAACCGTACCAAATTGAATAGAAGCTAACACTTAAAAATATTTTCCTGTAATTAACATATGTAATTCATAACCTTGTTTTTGGTCTCCTGAAAGGAATACTACAGAGCTACTTGCCAATGAAATTCACAAAACGCAGATATCACCTTATCTTAATGTTTCGTGTCGGACTTTAGACAGGGTACTCCTTGTTCTGCAGTAAAGTCACCGAACCGTACAGGAAGCAGATGACAACTGCCAGTATTGTTTCGAAGGCCACAGTTCCATCGGCTGATGCCACACCACGAGACCAAGGCCGAGACCTACATCGATACGGGGCCAACTGGGGTATATTAATATGCTTAAGAATGGATCTTTTCAGCTTTTGTTATGGAATGTATAACTGATGTGGTGCTAGGACCTTTCCGACACGGACCTGCTAGCTCCCCCGGCGAGGAGAGGCACACATTTTGACACAATATAGTCCCGAATATGGCGGATGCTTGGTCACTTCACCATTTGACCAGTCAAGACCTATTACCTATATTACAGTAATCTAAGCTAAGCCATGGTTTCGTTCGCATTTCCGTCCAACTTCTTTCATCATACAAAACAATCAGGCTGACTTTTCGTAAATCCAAAAAACGTGGATGTCATTTTATTAAAACAGCTTTAACATAATATCTTAAAAAACCCATTTAATCTTTCATACAGACATATGCGTTGCAAACAAAACTGTTTGCGAAAGACACGTATGTACGTTTAAAGTATGGTCGTTTTCAAATTTGTTGTCAAACGAACAACTACTTGAAGAGTTGACTAAGAAATACCTATGCAGGGGCGAATCAGTGCCGTCGGAAGGTATTTTCAATTGGGGGCTGACTTGTGAATGTTGAAAAGATGGAGTGTAAGTACGCTATGTGCCACTATGGGTTGGCGCGTAGCGTATGGAGGAAAAAAGTGCCTCCCAGTTTGCAGGAAATGGCCCCAAAATTTAAAATGTTGGTACATTTATTGTTTGACGTTTATATAATTTTGACCAAAATTTTGATTCAAATTTCATCCCAATTTTGTAGAAAACTGACCTAAATTTCTAAACTGACTTCCCAAGTCTGGTCGATTACTTGAACCCACTTCCCCACCTTATAAGATAATCCCTTTGGGTAAGGAGGCAATGCGGTTTAATTACAGCTTAGACTATCTACTAAATATAGGAGAAGAAAAATCTCCTACATTTTTAGATAAAATTTTGATAAAATTGATAACGAAATACCCCATTGATTGTTATTTCGAACAATAGGTTTCCCCAGCGTAATCGAATATGCGTTTTAGATGGCAAAGAAATTAATTATAGACTGTCGAACCATATGAATAATCAGCGGCGTAACGATGAGCTTGGGACCCCAGCTCCTGGACCAGAAGGGCCCCCTATCAAGAGGTCCAGGGGCGCCACCAGAGGTTGGCCATTTGGGGCACTATAGAAGATGGTGCTTTAAGTCCACCCTAGATACATCTGGCCAGAAGGTCGTTAAAAATTGTGTATTTTTTAGAAATTTTGATAAATTTAAGATGGATTAGATCCAAAATGGTGCTATCTTTGACAAATTTCCGAACTGACCATACATTAGAAAACTTTCATGATTAAGTGAATTCTCATACTTTTGGTTGACTGTGAGGGAAAGCTGTGGTGACTAAGTGGGGGGTAACAATTTCTTTCCTTGAAAAATTCTTGTTTAGTTAGGTAAGGTGGCGTAGATGAAAAATGCAGGTATCTTAGGCAAATCTTGCAATTAATTACATGCATAGAAATAACCACTATTTCGTGATATTTTGGCTGTGGCATGACACTCTTTATAAAAATGTGTAACGACAAATACATTCTACGAATGTTACCGTATGCTACTCATGACATTATATTGCTCTAAGATTCTCTACTGATGAGGGTCAGCTGAAGAGGTCTGAGTTGTTAATTTTTTGGAAAAGTGTTTTGGCTACAATAATGTATTATTGCCTCAATAATGGTTATAAGATATGGAGTGTGTACCTAGCTAAATGAGCGAGATCCTCGCCGAAATTTTGCAGTGAAAATCGTCCCCATAACAAAATTTGCCTGGAGACTTCGCACTGACACACTTTTAATTCCTAACAACAAAAACAAACAAAATTGAAGGCGAGTCTTCCCCCTGAATTCCACTACTTTGCATTTTTGCAGTACCCTGCTCCTCTATGATGACTCCAATGCACAAGAACAATCGGCGTAATTGTAGAACCCTCACCTTTGAATAATGCGAATATGTTTCAGACGGTATTGACAGTAAACACGGCCACGCGGTGGGGCTGCACGCGCACGGAGCGCCCAAAAATTGTATTACTTTGATTACTGATATGTCCAATGACCTCAATGCTCATTTCCATTCCTGAAGCAAGGAATATTGTAGGTGCAATCCCAGTTTCTTAGACCTTGAATTTACTTAGCCTAGCTTTTTTCCGTGCATTAGTGTAGCGGGGCCCACTTTTGGTCGTGGACTCCGGCTCAGCACGGTCCGAGCCTATAGGAGTTATGCCACTGTGAATAATCAGTAACTTAAAATAAAGCACCGCAAAATTCCGCGACTTCATCATGCATTGACCGTTTGGATTTCAAAAAAGTGACGCAGAAAGTCAAAGTTAGTACGTCGTACGACATTGAATCGCTATTTTCAAATACTTTCATAAACGATTTTTTCCCTTATTGACTGAATAACGGAAATGATACGTCATTTGTTTTAATATAATATGGATAGACTGAATGATGGGTGATGTAACTTTTAGAATGATATTCAATATATTAAATTCTCCGTCTTTCACTTTTTGGACGTTTTATTGCATTAAAAAACTATGCATGGCAAAATTATTTGGGGACTGAAGCCCCAGCCCCCCCCCCCGGTTCCGACGGCCCTGCGAATCGAAGATTTTTCAACGGAGGGTGAGGGAGGCTCCTCCCCCAAGGAATAGCGCCTTTACAAGACCAAAGCCGACATCAACACTAGTGACCGACGTTGCAGGAAACTACATTAGAGCACTATAACTGCTCAGTACAGTATCGGAGAAAATTTTGGACGCTCTACATTGCAGGAACTTGCATTTTAAAAAAATATATGTTTACCTACTTGCTCCATTAGTAAGATCGCCATTCTAGAAGAAATTTGGTATTTGACTTTAGGGACGAAGATGTTAGAATGGCTTAACTGTCTAGCGCATGGAGTGGGTTCCAGAGGACTTTCAGGGGCCCGCTTTATGGTCCTGGTAGGATTAGTAGGCGGAACGACCGTAAGCTGGCGTATTTTAAAAGTTGTGGGCAGTATATAATGGTCGACTAATTCGGTGCCCTAAATGTGCACTAAACAAAATACAAAAATTACATTTGACCATTTTTATTTTTTGAATTGCTGAACTCAGACTAACAGCTGAGCGATCTCATGATGTAGGGACTTGAAGGTAGTGAAGATGAACAATATCAGTGTACCATTAAGTTGAGCAATAATTCTACCAGGCCTACCTTACATGAACCAGGGAGGTATTACTTTGACAGTAACACCTCCCTGCATGAACTAACAGAAAGCAATGGGACAAACAGCAAATACCATGAGAAGCTGGCCAAAATCATAGCATTTGAAATGACAACTCAAGATAAGAATGATGGACACCTTTCATACTTGGTTTAGCAGAAATTTTATACTGTGATGAAGAACCATATTGTTTCAAGGAGGTCAGACGTTACTTGAGGTCACATCAGGTAAAAACCAACGACCATGTAAAGGTGATATCTTAAGAAGGGAAAGATGAATAGTTTTCGAGCTCGGTTTATAGATTTGTCAAATTTAAAGATTTAAAGAAAGGAATCCATTTTTTTTAGCCAAGTGGAAGGTCATCAGAGGTCAAAAGTGCTTTAAGCACGATATCGCAAGAATGTTTCCATTGACGGATCTCATTATCATACTTGGCATGTGGATGTCCCATATTAAATTCCAGAAACCTGATGTTTGTTTAGGGTAGTGGGATCAATGGTCATATGGGGTCACCAGATGTGTTACTAAGAGAGATGGAACTATTGGGTTGTTGTCATCGAAGGTCATATGAGGTCATCGAGTTGAACCACGAAAATCTCGTAAACTAAATAGACAGTGTGCGGTACCTCCAAATTGTGTCCAGCGTTTCATTATCAACGAAAGGTTAAGGCTGATTTTTTCTATCATTCCAATGATAAAGTCATAGGGGATAACATTTATTTTTTTTCACAAGGATAACTGTTACAGCTACAGCTTAAATTTGAAATTACCTAGTTATGAACCTGTAAAGAATGTTGTGACTATAGAATGATACCGTACTTTTAACGAGTTCTTTGATGGAGTAGCGGATTAGTACTCGGTTCTGACGCAGGCGGCCCTGGTTTGAATCCATCCTTAGAAACGTTCTTTTTTCATTATTTGTTATTCAATTTTTGGTAGCGTTCAAAGGTCATATGAGGTCAGCAGAGGTCAAATTGTGAAAAACATCATAAAAATGGTCACAGTCGAGAAGTATAAATGTGAGGGATGAACCTTGGTGCAAGAAAGCACCTCTATCGGCAAGGAACCGGTAAGCCTTTGGGCTTTCTGGTTATTAGAAACATTCACAATCATCAACTGTCAAAAAATTGAGCGAAAAGGGAAAGATGACGATATGTTTGTACAGGAAGCTTTGGGTACAGTTAAATTTTTCTTTATTGAAAAAAAATGACGGTCTGAGGTCACCTAAATGTTCGAGCCTCCTTTTGGGAATTGCCTTCTAGACACATGGCAAAATCTTTCTGGTTCCTAAAGGACTTTGTATCTTAACAATATTTGCAGTATACGATTTGAAGTATGTGTGTAAATAAAATCTCAGCCAACAAAGTTTGAGGTTTGATAAATCTGTGCATTTCAAATAGAATATAAACGTAAAAAAATATGAGAGCCACTTGACTGACATGAACTCATCTGTACCACACATAAGGTCCATTATGTGTTAGTACACAATAAAGGTTGAAATGGAAAATCATATCACATTGTGAATATATAATACTCGGTCAACTTATTTCGTGGATATTTTTCACATGCTCTAGTTGGCCATGTGCAATACAATGGTGAGTTACTCTACTTCATTAACGAAAGCCTTTTAACAAACTATTTTTGCCGGTTCCGTAATCTTTAAACAGCTGTTTTAAGATTTAACTATTACTCTCTCTTTTTTGATCAGAATATTACAAATTATTTATTGATTCAAAGTCCACTGCATTAGAAACAAAATTCAGACGTTTGCATTCGGTAAATACTTGCTTATCCTACACTGATATGGAATGCATCAGTATAGTACGTTATTAAGAATCTCACAGACCTACGATTTTAGGAAAAAACATTTAGTCTATGTTCCAAAAGAGGGAGCTTTTGACTCAACTTACTGCCCAGGCAAGAGCTTGAGGAGGAATGTGTAGTCTACAATGACTATTCCGAAAACGGTAAGCATTTACAGTCCCCTAAAACTAATATTAGTTAACACCGATGTATACAAACACTGTGCCCTAGGCCAAAGACGTCCGAAACTCCAATCTCTCAAGTCAGTAATGACGACAACGTAGACATGAATGTATGCAATTACTTTGAGAGTTTTGATAATTCAAACATCGTATCGTGTAGAAACATAGGAGCTCGTGCTGTAAGCCAAAGACATTGCTTATACCAAACTTTTACCCAATCAGCCACGCTTCGTCGTCATTTCTGAGGAAGTGTGTTGTTACTAAAACTGTAGGGTGCGCAGTGCTTTCAATTATGGAAGTTTTTCCATAAAAAAGAAATTAAAATAAAACAAGAACTGTCATTCTATAATTCCTGTGCCGAAAGCAAAGAGCACATATCAAGTTCTCTCATTCAGCCAGGTCCTGGGTGTTGCCGGGTGTTCCCGATCAGGAATAACCTAAAACACCTTTACATTTGTCACTTGTAGTATTTGAAATATATGATGCTCACAGGACTTTCAAAGTTGGACCTCTCTTGACCCCAAATGACCTTTAACCTTTACCAACCACTGCAATAATGTGAGGCTCCATTATGCGAAAATAAGATCCCTCATAGTAATCCTGCCTGAGACTTCGCACTTACGAAGTTTTCTCATTCTGACCTCAATGACCTATAACCTCCATCAAAATGATAACCGTCTTGAACTCGTTGTGACTCATCTACATGCTAAGTGTGAGGTCCCTCAAAGTTACACTTCTTGAGATATCATTTTACGAGGTTTCCACAAACTGATTTCTGATTTACTCAAATTACATTTGACCTCCACCGCAAGCAATAGCATTTTTACCTCAATCTGAATATTCTGTATTTTAGTTTTAAAATATCCATCATTTCTATCTTGAGATATCATACTTTTACGTAAGCGCCCAAAACAAAAAATATACAAGCACACAAACACATTGCATAGACTCCTACGCATTCGGCGAGGAATAAACAATTACCGATTTTAATGAAGTAGGAAATGGGATGTTCTTGAAGAGATGTCTGATGTAAAAATGTTGTTTTTTATCCTTTGCCGAAAAGAATCTATGTAATCACGCTGACGAGTTTATGCACACGGGTGGACATGAGTGTGTTTATGTGTGCTTGTGACGCTTGGATTGTAAAAACGATAACTGAAGAAAGCAATGATGGATACTTCTCATACATGGCATATAAATTGCCAATATAAAGAGGAAGATCCATATTGTTTTGGTGGAGGGCAAAAGTAATGTGAGGTCACCCTGATGTAATAAACCGAAAACCTTGTAAACACGATATCGCTTGGTATGATTGAAAGCATGGATACTTTTCACACCTGAACATGCTAGTGCGTTATTGTCAGAAATTTATTGGAGTTCGCTAGTGCGTTATTGATTGGAGTTTATTGGAGTTCAAAGGTCGTCTGACGTTACCAGAAGTGAAAGTATGAAAAAGGGTTGTACCTCCGAATTCTGTGGTTTCGTGACCATCGAAAAGTAAGGACTGTATTTCTGTACCATTTTAAAGATGAAATTATAGGGAACAAATATTATTTATTCAAAGCACAGTTGTTACAGTAATTGGTATTCTAATTTTAAATAACTTAATCATGAACACGTGTGAAGGATGCTGCGACTACAAGATGATCAGAAATTCCATTCGTATAACGAGTTTGTTGATAGTTTAGTGGAAAGTGTTTGGTTTCTCACACAGACGGCGCGGTTAGAATCCTTTACAATACACTTCCTTTTTCACTGTATTCAATTTTAGTGGAGTTCAAGGGTCGTGTGAGGTCACTACAAGATAAATTGTGAAAACATGAAATCTCAACAACTTAAGTATAATTTGAGGGATAAACCTTAGTGCAAGGAAGCATTTCCAAGGAATCACCAAGGGCTTAGGCTTTCTGGTTTAAAGCGCAATTTGTTCATTTCATCCGTGTTTTCCAAGTTTAACTTTCATGTTTAAGTATCACTATGATGGTAGTGGACATATAAGTTTCGGGTAAAAAGAATGTAACACAGAAATACATCATTTATGTATATAGCAGCTTTCAAGACAGATAACGGACAGTGCAGCTAACGCACTCTAGTTGTGATATAGACAATATTGCTGCACTTGACTTCATTACCGCTTCGACACTGTTGGCCATGATATTCTTTTGCTGAGACTCTGAAATCATCTTGGCGTACGAGACCGAGCACTCAGTTGGTACAAGCCATACCTTTCCCAAAGACCACACACTGCATGCATCGGGAATAATATCTCTGACCCTGTTGTTCTGGATTAGTCTATTCCACAAGACTCAATTCGTGGTCCCCAATTACTTACTATCTACAATCTCACAGTTCGCAATATGATACCTAAATATCGCATCAAATATCATGTTTATGCCAACGATACACAGCTTTATTTTTCCTTTAAATGGGATCAAACTGTGGCTGACTCTTGGAAAAGTGTTTTCAGAAAATTCGTAAAAAGATGCGACGAAACTTCCTTAAATTGACCGATGATAAAACGGAATTTGTTCTTTGTGAATTACGTCAGCAACTGTCAAAAGATTACATCCCACACATTGAAACAAGTACCTCTAAAAATTTTTCGGCCTCACAAGTCAGACGTCTTGGGCTTAATTTTTTATTCCACCATAACTGTGAAGCCACATATTTCCAGTGTTATCCGTTCAACTTCGATCTGTATTTGGAACAATGGTCAAATCAGGAGATTCTTAAACCGTGATGAACAAATCGTTCACTCATTCATCACTTCTCGCTTAGAAATTCGCTTTTGAATGGTCTGGCGAAATATCAGCTGACTTCAACGCCTCCAAAACACAGCTGCAAGGGTTGCTATTTTGTAAAGGGAATCCCGCCTCAATAACACGAATACTTCGCGAAGTATACTCGTTGCCATTTTTATTCAGAATCATCTACAAAACTCTACACATTTTCTTCAATTTACTCAACGGTAAATTAGACTTAGCCGAAGGGGGAAGTCATAAATGACAATGGTCAAAACAAAGTCTGCTCTCTGCATCATATGAGAAGTTTCATCATGGGCTTCTGAATATACTTCTTCTAGAATCTAGAGCATCGTCTTTTCTACCACCAAATTTAAGTATGTCAACAAATTCAAACTTGAGCAGTTGGCACAAAATCGTTTTGGCTTAAAAATTCAACTACACCAGGTGTAAACGTCAAAATAATGCGCTTCACCCTTCAAACTTTGAAAAATTCTCTCGTCCTGGAGCAAGACTGTACGCAGTGTCAACGGCTATATGGTCATTGTAAATCAAAGTGGCTAAAAGGAAGTCATGGGACTTTCGAGAATCTAAAAAACGTTTGTTGAAATTCTTATTCTTATTGTAATGCAAGGTTACTAGCTAAGATACCCTTCTAATTGTTTTGTAGTGTCCTGTTCAAACAACATTATGTATGGTTTTTTTTTTGAAGACGTATGTATATATGTATGTATGTGTTAGCCTAGCCAGGGTGTGCATGTGTGGGGGTGCTATGGGCATGTGTGTGCACTCACAAACATATCCTTGGCGGCGCATGGGCAGCCGGCGAGGGGTCACCGCTCGCACGTCTTGTCTTGTTCACGTGCGGCTCCGAACTGCGAGTAGCTACCCGAAAATTCCGACGAGTGAAACGTGACCCGCGCGGCTGCACGTGCCTGCCTTGACAAGCAGCCCGCCCTTAAGTCACGTAAGTCTACTGGGTTAGTTCGAGGTCAGCCAAGCTGAGGGGGAAATCCCGTGAATTTCTTACAGGTCTTCTGTACAAGTCCCGGTAAGGAAGTAAGGGTGCGTGTGTGCATGTATGTTTGTATGCGTGTATGTATGTATGTATGTATGTATGTATGTATGTATGTATGTGTGAGCCTAGCCTGGGTATGCATGTCTGAGGCTGCTATGGGCATGTGTGTG
>WURT03108308.1:0-12154 GCA_009936505.3 Holothuria glaberrima
TGAAATTGGTTGCACACTACACATATGGGAAATGCGCCACTTTTGGGTGCTTTAGAGACTGACATCGAAGAAAATTTTGAGTCGAAATCAAACTTTCTTTTACTTATTTCTGGATGGGAGTAGGAGAACTGTGGGTAGCAATGCATCCGTAAGTTACTACACATTTGTAGAAGGGCAAACAGGAGAGTGTTTGGATTTATTTAATTATTAATATCGGCTTTGAAATGTTTGCATGCGTCATTCTCGGGGCCACCATGCTACATTGAGTCGGTCACCCAAACATTATGAAAGCCCGTAAGAGTGATGTCAAAACATATTAGATGAAATGATATTGTCACAACAAAAACTTATCATCATATAACAGAAGGAACCCATTCACATTGATTTGTAGAAATTTTTTAGATAATTCTTGACGATACTAATTGCCAATGTCTGAAATCACCCTTGGTAACACTGGATGTAGGCTAGGCTATGTAAATTTCTTCAGAAAGTGTGAGTAAATGCTTATATTTGGCAGATTTCCAGCTGCTGTAAGCTAGTACTGTTATTTCTTGAACAGAAACTGTTTTTTCATAGGCCATAGAATGACTGCTGTATGTTTTATATGCAGTGACGGACTCAAGGTACACTCACTAGGCCCTATACATAGCCTAGGCCTATGTATTGTGTATTTGTTGGCGTACACCTTTGGTTTAGTTGGCGTACGAACGCTGACAACTTAGTGTAACTTCAGCGTGGGCTTTACATGGAATGCACCCTGGGACTCATGATTACTTACTTAGCCTATACAGTACTATGTACTATAGGCTATAACGCTAGGACTGCCTGTGCTAATATAACTCTACTGTAAGTCCGCCAGATGGATAGTGGCCATGATCCGATAGCAGGCTTGTAGACATTATCCCAGGACTTAAATACGCCGGAGAACATATTGTAGCGACATGTTCAAAAGTCAGAACTACAACAGGCTAAGCCATATTATGATATGACTATGAAAGTATGAGTATTAATCGACAAAGGCTAGGCTTAACATTAGGCTGCGTATAATTTGACTAAAACCTGTATTAGGCTAGGCACGAATTACGCATATACCATACATACCCCGAGATGAGGACAAAATCATATCTGGAAACTGGGGAGTTGTTGCGATTTGCGTGACCCATCCATTATGTCCTTTGAGGGTACCTCTACAAACAATCTGTTCGTTAGATTGCGCCATATTTACACCTTTCCTGGAGGAGATCGCTCCAGATTTGTGAAGATGTGATTTTAGGTGGCTGTACCTAAATTTTGTAAAGGCGAAAAAGAACGACGGAGGGCGCTCTTTCACATTTGTGGCTTTTTTTTTTTTTTTTTTTTTTTTTTTTTGCTGTCGTGCAGGAAGTTTCTGACGTATTTTTCCGGTCTTCTCGATTCTCTGGCGGAGTAAAGGTCCAGCAAGTTTCTGGCACTACCGACAAAGCCCACATTCTAGGAGGTTTCCCCATGGACTTATTATACATATGGACACAGGATCAATTGACGAAAACGGTCACAACTTTAGGCTTGTCAAGGTGTCCGCCGTGCTACTGTCACTTGCGAAACTGCAACATTGGTCAGACAAAATACAAACATGAATGTAATAACAATATCACAACCCTTTATTGTTTGTTTTTTGTTCAGTTTGGCGCAAACTTGCATTCTTTCGCAAATATTACAAGTCCCTCTCAAAATATGTCGATATTGAACTACTTGAGCAATGCCAACTTTTACATCCAAGTCATAGAGCAGGATAGTTGTTATTACTACTGCTAGGCTACGAACAAAGTCCATTGCAGGCAGCCATATTGGTAAGCCTCAATGTTTGCGCACCGTGGCGACAGGGGCGTAAACACGGGGGTGGGGGTGTGACACCCCCAGTGAAAATCAAATGTCGGTCTCTGAGCACCAACAAGTCAGTCTCAAATCCAGTTCAGTAGGCCTATTTGTAACAGTAGACCAGACATGAACGACATTTGAAGTGAAAAAAAAGGTCTTTGAAAATTCGGATTGTACAACTATGTCAATGGGAGTCGGACTCCAAGAAATGTAGTTGGTCCCAAAACAGTTCACAACCCCGCCCATCCTGCGAATTCATGTATACCCAACTCTGTGTGGGGATGATCTACTCAAAGAACGTTAGTCCAGTATGCTCTGTCTGTATATATAAGAAGTCTGTGGCCGTTCACCTGTTTCAGTTACCTTGGAAGGAAAATTCCCTTTAAAACGTAAAGTGTCAACACTTTAAAGTACACTTTGTGTATGATGTAGCCTGTCAAAATTGGCCATCCAAAGAAGAGACAGAATGCCATTCGTGACATCTGCACGTTCCTCTACCTCTTTCATAAGCCACAAGTTGGTCAGGGTTGCATATAAATGCTCCATAATCTCAACCCAGACAGCAAAAATTCTCCTATTTCCTTTCTTTCAATTTAACAAAAAACACCTGTTAAGTACACCTCCAAGACAGAGGCCTCTTACCTATCTTGCACTGCATTTAAAGGGTATGGCATCCCAACCCCACCTGCAATTGGGTGTTGTGAATGATTCCCTGCCCAAACATACAGTACTTAAGAATAGCCCTAGTGTTCTAAATACAGTTGATGACTGCTCTTTGATTGTCATACATTCAAATAATATAGCTCCACTCCGGTTGGTCAACAACAATTTGTACAGCCAGTTGCAGTGTGCTCCCAATTGATAAAAAAACTGATCAAAAAATACCAGCCCTAAGTCAGAGATGAGTGTTGTAAAACAGTCATACAATGACCGGAAAATTGATCCAAATTGGACCAAACCATTTTAGACTAGAATCAATGGGAGATCAGATCCCAGTGAACAGTGTTCAGTCTGCTGCTCTTGGAGAAGATTAGTCTTGATCAGCAGCACATATATTCAGAATTTGTTATTTCACACTGTGCACAGGATGAACACTCATGTGTGTAAAGTATTAAAGTGATACTCATCATCTCACTAAAGGATATTCCTGCCATTGTGCTAAAAAGTCTGGTTTTAACCAAAGGAAATCACATCACTAGCTCAAGAAACAAAGCGAGTCTCATAAAGTACAGGTTAAGAGTGTTTCATACAACTTACTATATTTATTCAACTTCACTTATTTCACGACAAAAAAATTTAAAATCACTACAGCAAACAGTATTATTTCCCATTTCTCTTGTTTCAGAAGGGCAAGTCACTATTTCCATGTGGTTTGTTCTAATTAGGAGATCTTACTATGAGTCATTCACAAACATGGCTGCTTTGCAAGTGACATCTCAAAAAAATAGGCACCATGCAAACATATTTGTAAACAAACATTTGAAGAAAACAGTTCTACTTACAGCATCAGATAAACACACTAAAACTACAATTATGAAATAAAACAGGCCTGCCTTCATTAATACATTACTCCCAAATGAAGCCACTAATGCAATGAAAAAGGGTGCTCATTTTTGATATTCTGAAACAACTAAAAACAAAAACTTCAGTTTTCCAATAAAAAAGTCAAAGAAGAGCTCATCGGTACAAAGATTATTCTGATCAATGATATTTATACATGATGCATGTCACAAATTGAATGAAAAATAATACTGTTTGTTTGAATATTGATGAGCAAAGACAGATGCTTCCAATTACTTAATCAACTTCCTAGTACACCAAGAATGCTGGGTTAAAATTTATCATTCTTTTGTACATACGAAGTTGTACACATATTAACAGTGATGCACAAACATGCACATCCATAACACAGCTTACTTTGTGTACTGTGGTAAAGAAAAAAATATTTGCTGATACTTTTCTCAAACATTACTGAAAAAATAATGACGACCTTATGCCTGTGTGGAGCTAAAGCTGCATTCAGACAATAGTTTTGCTTCAATCATATTCTAGCTATGATATATAAAGACAGATGGCTTCAGTAAGTTCAAATCAACCAACCCTGAAATTCTATCCACTTATCAATAATACAAGCTTTTCAAAGTAATATTGTTTACACATCTGAGAACTTGAACAAAAGGTTGAGCCATGGGTGAAGGGTATTATCAGTCCTTGCTAGAACATTTTCTTGATTGGGGGCAGTTTTCACCCTTGCCACAGTCTGTTGTTCATTCTTTCCTACACACAAATGTAGTTCTTATTATTCACTCAACCCTTTCAAAGTTCCATTGTGAATAAACGTAACTTGAAACACAAGGTGAAATGTGAAAAGGAAACAAAAAAATTACATCTAGTAGCTTCTTATCTTCTCTCATAAATATTATGGATAGACAAAAGACACTGGATTGTATCTTTGCTATGCAGCTAAAGAATACTTGCAAACAACTTACAAAATTTTGGACAGGTCAACATGTTTAGCTAATGTTGAAAAACAACCAACCTCCATAATCCATGTCATTGTAGAAAAGGTTCCACAGAGTATGAAAATATTCATGAACCAACAGGTAGAACAACCTTTACTGCTTAAATGAATATTCATGAACAGATGTGTAAAGCAACCTTTCTGATAAATGAATATTAATGAATAGATATTAAGAACAACCTCAACCTATTCTTTTCATCCTTCACTTCAACTTTAGCTGTGATGAGAACATTGCAATGTTAGTATTTAAATAGACTTGTTAACCATAGCTACACAAAATGACACACTAGACCACTACGTCACAATTGAAATCCAAATTTTGTAACAACTTACCAAGAAAGTTTGTATAAAACCTTTCATTTACTGCAATTATTGACTGTTATTGATGAATCAAATGTGTTAATGAACAACTACATTGAATATGATTTTGATGATAGCAACAGTCATTGATACTTTTAGAAAGTTTTAACTGCCAAGTGACTTCGATACATGTATACATTAATTCTTTACCTACAGTCTGTAACTTATGCCAAGTAAGTATTGGTTCAGCTTTTAAAATGTAAAATAGAGCATCAAAGTGGAAAAAAACAATAAAAAACAAACACCTGGGGAAATGTTCAGAGTCTTTAAATGCATTACTGCCAGTTCATCATGTAACAGTAAACATTGCTTTAGGGGTGATGCACTTATTTTCCCCTGATTATTGTCCATCATGAATGACTGATAATCCTCCAGTATTATATGCCAATGTGTAGATCAATTGTGTGCCCACAGCCATACCAGACTCCGTACTTGAGGTCTGACATCTTTAAAAATTTCCATACCGCTGGTGTAGATGGCAGATTCATAGAATCCTTTGATCATTGAATCCCTCCCAATCAGAGATATTAGGACAATTATGTTTTCTGGGAGAATATAACATGTCCAAAGCAAACCGGATGGAAACTAACATGACTATCTTCAACTAACAGTCTAAAGACTCTACAGGAAGTAGTCTGGTGTACGTCTTGTAACATGAGGCTCTCCTCTCCTTGGGGCTGGGTCAAATTGTAAGCTATAAAGGAAAACAAAACATGTCATGAAAAAGATCTCCATTTGATTTTTCTTCTTCCTAGAGACATTATAAACATTTCATAAAACAATTCCTTCCATTGCATGCTGGGAAGGTATAAGGTATAAGATAGGTGGTAACATTCTAGTACCATCAAGTTGACATGCTTGTAGGGAAAAAGCTCAATGCATTAAAAAGTTCTACTTAAAGTCCACCAGTGTAATCATGTTTATATCCTGTACTAATGAAACTATTCCACCATGTTCCATGAGTGAGGGTAGATTAAGCCAAGTTAACAGTTACAATCACCATCAGTAGTGACTGACTGTGTAAAACCTTCCAAACAATTATTTAAATAGAAATGATCACTTCAAAGATTTAAAGAAGTAACAGCAAAAGCATTGCAAACTCAACTTAAATCTGTCAGTTTTCAGACTATATGATTCATCATACCAGTCAGACATGATCCACTGGAGAAACACATACAGACAAAACTCAAACTGACTGAAAACACAACAAAATTTGAAAATATGACAAACCTACATCTGCATCTTGAGCTACAGCATTTACAGGCCATTTTCAAGTTTTTGTGGTTTCACCTATGTGACCTCAAATAACCTCTAACCTCTGCCAAAAACAATATGGTTCATCTGCCAACTATAACACAACCACAAACCAAGTATGAAAAGTATCCATGCTTCCTAACTTAATGTGTTTACAAGGTTTGGGGTGTTTGACCTATGGTTAACTGACATTACCTCTGACCTCCACCAACAATAATACGGTTCTTGCACTCAATATGATGAATCCATACACCACTTACGGAAAGCATACATCAGTAGCATCCTATCCTGAGACATCAAGTTTTCAAGCTAGCCATCATAAACACACATACAGGCACACACCATTAGGATTTCACAGATTCCTTTTACCTTCAGTTAGGAATCAAACAGGGCAGGTGTACAGTAATGTTTAAGTCATATGAAATAGAGAATATCCTTGTAACTGGTGGACTATTAGCTCTGGTGTCTGATTTGTGATCCAAGGATTGCTAGTTCAGCTCCTGTCTGAGTCATCAGGTTGTGTCCTTGGAAAAGATGCTTTACCTCAGCTGCCAATGCACTGGATGTGTCTATGGGAGACTATTTATGTTGTGCATTGGTAATACCTGCTGCCCCTTTGATTAGGATTACCTAGATGTCTCAATAAAAATGCAAAATATAATATTATTAAAGACTCACAAGGAGTACTTAAGAGCATCATCTAACTCCATGATGGCTGCCTGGTTACCACAACGATAGCAGTAGTTGGGAGCACTAAATATAGTTACTACATTCCTGTCATGACACCAATTGTATCCCTGTAAGGTAAGAGAAGTCAAGATTCTGTAAAGCACCCCATTAAATTATTAACCATCAAAATCTTTACCACATTTGACAAAATGCTTGGCATTAACAAATTAAATTCACGGAAATAAAGACAGTACCATGGGCAGGGTTAACAAGCATTATTTGCCGACAAAATGCTGTGTCACTTGACTTACGCAATCCCTGTATTAATGTTAACATGTGTAAACATTGACGGTAACTAAATGTAAGCTTCCATTGTCATAAAGTACAAACAGCCATAGCAATATATGATTCATTTGTACTGCTTAAGCAACTGATTCCATGAAGAGAACCAACATTAACAGTGAACAGGATGCATTGGCGACCATTTTGCCAGTCCGTGCGACCACTGAATTGGATTCAGTGGCTGATGGCGAGTTATGTTTTGTACTTTGGTCGCCTGAAAATGATTATTAGAGACTCAATTCTCAGCACTAAAACCTTCTCTCAAATTGCCGGTTACCATTAATAAACATGTTCCTCAAAATCCTCACTTGTCTCAATTCCTAGCAGTCCTATAATTTCAAACTTTCAGTTGAATCACTTCATCTCCCATGAGCCATCACATCAACAGTGAATTTGTTTCAGCACCCTGTGATGAACCGATGATGCAGCATGAGATACAGAAATACTGTGGCTAATGTCGGCTTCTGCTGAGCTGGCAACTGCTTCATAGGTTTTTAGTAGCCAGTAAGCTGGGCGAGTGTTTTTTGGTGATATACTGGCAGGTGGCCACTGCCCAGTCCCCACTTGTGTACAGCCCTGCTTCAGACATGACCAAAGTAGAATAATACTAACCTCCCAGGCTCAGTAAATTTAATCCAGTTGTGCTGTGCATCATTCCCACAACCAAAGTTGACTCTGTGAATGCCGTACCAATTACAAAATGGCATAGGCAGTTCTTCAGTAATTTGGCTTTTATAAATTGTTTACATGAATCTCCCTGAATGTGGCTCCAGGTTTGTCCGTAAGTGACAACAACTTATCTGCTATGTCCAGCTTTACTCTGCTGCAATGTAATGAGCTTTATTTAGCGCTTTCGGTTATCAGTAAAGCCCTCCAAGGGATGTATTGAACTACAAAATGTTGTTTGCCACAAACAGTTTCTTTAACTAAGGTAGAGATGCCTACAGTTGTTGGGGTAGCTTCAATGTACAGACCTGTACAAAGATACTTCAATGAGGATGCTAACCCTTAATAAGTTTTGTGTGGAAATTTTTTTTTTTTTTTTGGTAACTATCTGAACTTTTTAACAGCCAAGAAGCATTTGTATGGTTAGGGATAACTGTGCAATTGCAATACAAACTTCAGCTGTCTCTATAAAGATGAAATTAATTTTTGCTGGGAGTCACCAGATTCAATATTTCAACATTGACACAGTCATATGTTCAATCACATATTAACTTCCTCATCTGTTTTATCAGACATGGGCAGCTAAGGGATAGAAGACTGCAAACAGCCCTTGCCCTGCTAACCCACCAAGTCCTGTCACCATCAAAGTTACCCAAACCTGATGTATATGTACTTCTATTTACTGCAGCTAACTATCCTCATAACCAGATCAAATTTTAACCTCTTCAACTCCTTTAACCCAGTGTGTAAAATTCCAAGAGCTCTATCAACACAAGGGAAAACAAGCCAGTAAGCCACAACTGGAAAAAAGGCTGTGGCCGCCTCGACTTGAACCAATTGGTTGGCAACTGGGCCGTTAAACCTCATCTAACTCTATCAACACAAGTAAAATTAAACATCATGTAATATAGTGTTCTAGCATCTTGGATATAATACAGTTGACTGGAAAATGGATAAGAACCATTACATACCTCCATTACCAGCTGATGGGCCCTTGAGATGAGGGTAAGACCATTGGTGTGATTGAATGTTTCTGAAATATCTTGACCAAATGTGTACCCAGCACCACGGGGAGATATACCCCAGCCACCCCTGTCATCAGGGTCAGACCAGAGTAGATCACACATGGGACCCTGAAAGCAGAGAAAAGGAGAAAAATAAATGATTGGCATGATAACTTATCAACTGCTCCTTTGAAACAATGAATTTGACTACACACACACACAGTAATGTCAAAGTCATTTTTATGAATACTTAGAACTTGCTACTTTTCTCCTTTTGAAAAGTACTCTTATAAGTTGTCAAGCCATTACCACACATTAAAATGACTTCTGTAAAGAGTATCTAAGCGATGGCATACCTCATGAGGAACTTCCTGGAGACGATCTAATGCACGGATATGATCCAATGTGTCAATAGAGGGTGAAAGACCACCATGCAGGCAGAAAATCTGTACAGGCAAAAGAATAAAATCACTTTAAAATTTTATAAAAATAAATTTTTCACTAAAAAATGCTAAATGATCAGGAATACTGGACGTTAGACACTACAAGGAAAGACTATGGTATCAAATTTATATTATCAACATTAAGCAATCTGCTGGCTTTTCACACGTTAAGCCTCTTTGAATGACATTCTTGACATACAACAGTGCAAGCAATACCTGGACAAACCCTCCTGATTTTATACATTTTTTTTTTTCAAATTCTGGGTCACAGTTATTTTCTTTCAAGGAATGATAGTATCAACCCAAAGCTTATTCTTCTTTTTTTCATAGAGGTGAAAAATATTTACAATTTTCTTTATCCTCCAGCAAAGCAATTCTGTTTAAGGCTTGACCTAAGCAACAGGGCCAATGATTTTAAATTTGTTGTGCCCTTCGAAAAGGCACAAAGCAATAGGAAATGCTACTGTCAGTGCCCTTTTCTCAGACTTAAGTTTTGCTGTACCCTTGATTAGCCTTTTATCAAGCTCTGTCTGTTATGAGTCCTATTCATCCTACAAGACTACTGTTACTAGAGGAGGATTAAACATGGTTTTGAATTCTAAAAGGAGCCTGCTATTAGTACTTGTCATCAAGGGGGCACAATAATAGTAACAAAAAGAATTTTGGTATGTTATGTTGGGGTGATGTACTGACTTGATGATTTTTCAAAGGACTCTCTACTTGTTCTAACCTTACGCAGATGGCAATAGAAGCAATCTCTCTCGAGATCAACAAAAGACAAGGGTACATTTCAAACCAGAAACTGATCAGTAGCATCTTCGAACAAGTGAGATGCAAGGTACTTTGAATTTTTGGCTAATTTCTGAAGAAAGTAAAAAAAATGTTTCATTTAACTTATGGCTAGGGGTGACTTCAAAGGTGGACATATCTTCTTATTTATGTTACACAGTGACATATGAGCTCCCTAGTATTTACTGGGACAATGGTACAGCACTATAGTGTTATTAAATTCCAACCTGAAACTTACTGTTTTCTAACATTAAAGTATTTCCCCGATGATAATTGCCTCTTTTTTTTTATAAAAGAACCTTCTGTTTTTGGTTTATTCTTACATTCTACTTACAGCTAAGGAAGCCAACAATGCTGAGCACACCTGGTTCTTACTGCATATAAGGACAAAGTCATTATTCTAAGGTAAAGTATAAATGGCATGATGATGTAATGGATGTACAAACACATTTGCAGTGCAACCTTCTGCCAGGTACTTTATCTATCTTGTATATTTACAATAGGATAATCAAGTATGAATCACAGTTAGCTGCTGTATTTTCACAGTCAGAAAACATTGTTCTCTTCATACCTCCTGCTCTCACTAAAAAGTCAGATTTGGTAGTGTTTGACTGATCATCTGTTAGATAATCGGCATCGGGCCGATTATCGCACAATCGGTAAATAATCGGCATTGGTAAAATTTTGTCATTCAACTGATAACCACCACCGATTATTTGAAAACTGGAAACAGGGCTAAAATACACTATAGTTTCTGCAAAAAACTTTGTAATCCCAAAACACATTTTTTTAAGTTCTCACCCAAAATATCAGCATTGATACTCACAAAACTAGCCAAATTTTAAAGCTCTCAGCGAGCATCATAATTGTTGCCGTAACTTCTAGTGCATCAAAGTTTAGGTGCGCTAAAGGGCACACAGTATTACCTACACAGGTGTGCATACCACTGACAATGCTGCACATCTGCATACAAACTGTACTACAGGGACAGACACTGACTTTGCGCTACATATTTTCAAGCTTCAGTGCTAACCACGTATCATCTGTACACATTTGGTGCATGTACTGTAGCAACAAGAAATTTGGAAACCCGAGGCCCATTAACCTGCATAAATTGTACCACTTTCCTTCCATTAAGTTTTTAATTATCAATGATACACTTTGCACATGCATACAGGTGATTACCTTACAGGTAATAACTGAATACAAGAACATGATACATAACTCAAGAATGTTTCTTGCGAAGTTGAAGTTCACCTACGCAAATACACCAAGTACAGTGAATGAAATGCATGCAAGGCTAGTGAATTGCCCGATATTACATAGCGCGTTGGTCATGAACGAACGAAGGGAAGAGGCTCCGTGTAAATTCAAGCACACTGGCAATACAGTTTTTCCATTACGGGAATTTATCAGGAATTACTTTTGCATCTGGAGAATCTTTTAAAATAAGACGTAAGTTTTGGGCAAGACACTTTACAAACAAGAGCCCAACGGGTACTATGGTTCCTTGCTGAATGTAATGAAACTAAGCCATAGGCACAGCATAAAAAAATTTTGGCTACTGTGAAGTTTGCCTGTAACTCTGGTGACTGCTACTGTACATGGTCTTCAAAGTTGTTGGCAGTGAATTTTTACTTCATCTACCAAATTTCACAAAAGATGCACAAAACCTGCTCTGTAGACAATGTACATCTTGTGTTAACAAACATATTCAAGCATAAATAAATTGCTCTGAAGAAATACATAGCCTAGGCACTTCAAGGGATACCCACACAGACAGTATACAGTTACAATTTGCTTTATTCAATTAAGCAATCACAATTCATGAATGCTCAAGGGTATCTTGATCCAAACGATCAGTAACTTAGTTCTCTTTATAGAAATAATAACCTATGGTAGCATTTAATTAATCAATTCCAATTTCCATATCCTTATCTAAGAACAAAGGCTGTCAGTAAAATAAGAATCTAGTGAACTTCCACAATTGTCCTCTGCTTTGTGGGCAGAGAAATTGCAATATAAGAAAGTGGTAAACTATTTGATGCAGGTTTTCATAATGGCGGAACTAAGGATAAAAGATAATAATTTCACCTAAAATTGAGATACTTTGCATCTGTGCAAGATGTCCTATTTCTGTCAGTCATTGGTTGAATGTGATCTTAATGTGCTGTAATGATAAAGTTTTGTGCTTATATTTGACTTTGGGAATTCCTGGGAATTTGCTTTTTAGCATCTGGTGATTTCAC
>WURT03108319.1:0-12154 GCA_009936505.3 Holothuria glaberrima
CCCTTGGAGTTACCCTTCTTGAGATATCGTGTTTACAAGCGAAGCCGTCACATACACACACACATACACACACACACACACGACATCACCATTGCATAGATTCCTTTTGCCTACGGCAAGGAATCAAAAAGAACACAAGCCATTTTCTACGACATACATACATTTTCATGCGAATTTTCATGCATAATTCAAAAGTTATCCAGAATGAAATGACAAATGAATGGCCTTTTCACTTCTATGCAAGTTTTCAAGATTTGATACAAAAAAAAAAAAAAAAAAAAAAAAAAAATTCTTACTTTGCTCCAGGATGGACATTGGCTATTATAAATGTTTTGGAGTTCCCTCCAAGAGCATCCTGAAATGAAAAACAGAATCATTAATGAAAGATTTCAAATTTTGTTCAAATGACTCTTTTTCAGAGAACCTTGGCTTGTTCAATGCCTAACAAAATTCCCACAAGTTTACCATTTGTTCTTAAATTCTGATTCAGACCCTTTAAAGTTGGGTTCAGGAGATTTTCTTATCTCAAGTTTTGTAAGTAGGAGTACCCACATAAAAACTATAAGTGTCATTAAATGAAGCAGCATAAGAGTTTGTCTTGCCTCAGAATAGAGCCTTCCAATAGTAATGTAAATTGTGAGAAGTTTGACAGACAAGATTTCACAGACAGGATTCTTTGATGAATAGAGGAGTAAAAGTGATGTCTATAAAGCTTAAGATGGTCTTCTTTCAGCTTTCTTGTTTTAAAGATGAAACGCACTGCTCAAATTTGATTTCATACCCCTCTTTCATCATTTTTTAATCTTGTTACTCTACTACTCTGACATCCCTCTTATCCATACATTTCCATGATAAGGACTAAATTCCATCTTTTCTTATAGTAATATTAAAAGGAAATATCACACAAGCAAGAGTATTCTTGTCATTACATTTAAAATATCTCACAAAATAAATGTAATAAGTGTAACTGAATCTATTTTGAGTCTTACCCGCAGAAGAAAACTCAGCTTAGAATTTCTGTATGGTACAAATCGTTGTTTTCCATGGGCAATGTCTACCAATGCCATGATGACATTTCCTAGAGTAGACAATGATTTATTGATACTACCAGCTTCTTTCAATCTCAGTCCATCTGTTTTTGTATCCTTCTGTCTCTCTGAACCAGCGAGGTCTACCAGATGAAGCTGACTCACTCTTACATTGGCAACACCAGCCTTTTTCTCCTAAAAGTGAAGAAAAGAGTTAATTAAGGAAGAAAATGTCAAATGCATTCTTAAAACTATCACAACTGAACAACGAAGAAATCCATTTGTTAGAATGAAAATGTTTTTTAGAGAAAACAAACATCAGGTACACCTTTCAAGTTTCCTTTTATTTCTGTTTTTAGCATCTTTCAGAACTTTTCAATATAGTTTTATGGAGTAAATGGGCCTATCGACTTCCAATCAGCCACCATTTTTTTAGGAGTTGTTCACAAGATACAATTTCCTGTGTATTGTTCTGTCCTATTTTCATAATTCAGACGTAATTTCACACTCCACTTTACTTCACATATGGTTAAATTGACCTCTTGTGGTTGGTCACTTTTAAAACATTCAGCCAGTTAGGGTCTTATCCCATGAAAGTGACCTAAGCTGAGAGTGTCCTGTGATTGGTAACAAGAGACTCTTAACACAGACTTCAAAATGTAAACACGTAGTACACAAAGTCAAATAGAGAGCATAGTGGCCTAATGGTTAAGGTATTGGACTTGTGATCTAAGGATTGCCAGTTTAATCCCGCCTGGGTCATTGTGTTGTGTCCTTGGGCAAGATGCTTTATCTTGATTGCTTCTCTCCACCCCACGGTTCAATGGGTACCTGTGAGGTGAATTGTCACTGAGAAGTGCCGTTAGAGCTGCTCCGGGGTAATGGAATGTAAAGCGCTTTGAGACTGACTTCGTCAGTGTAAGTGCTACATAAAAACAGACCATTATTATTAAATACGAGCATGAAGCCCTACTAAACCTACTTTTTTTTATTTAGTATTTTCAAGGTTGATGTGTAGACTCATCCCTCTTAATTCTGTAAATTTTATGACTTTGTGTTGGGAGACAAGTATCTAATTAACTACAAAACCAGAAAGCCCAAAAGGCTTTGTGAATCCTTGCCGAAAGGAAATAAATAGGTATCAATTTCTGCATCTTGAACTATTGCAACCAGCTTGCTTTCACCAGCATCTTTGATGCCTGTAAGGCTACCTCATGGACCCTCACTACCAGTAATTTTCCCCCACTCCCTCCTTCCTTCCCATGCAGATACTACACAAAAATACCATGAAATCTAAAATGCAGCTCATGTTAAATGACACTATCATACAGCCATCGAAAGAAACTTGATCAATGCTTTGATCTGTAGACATTTAAACTTACAACTCTGTCTCTAAGGAAAAATTTATCCAGAACACAGGTCTGAGTGTTTTGGTGTACCATTAAGTAACACACCCTACACAAATTGTGAAATAAATAAGAATATTCTTTTTTGTACAAAATGTACTAAAATTATGAAAAAACGTCAAATAAACTTCAAAATTGCATTCCAAATTTTATCAATGATACACTATCTCCTTCTGATTGCAATTCATTATATTTTCCCCCAAATATTTTACGCTTCATTATACAAATGATTTAATATTCTGAACCATTTGCATCTCATGTCTACCTTTGTTTCTATGGAAACTGTAAAGACGGCATGACTACGTGAGCTCTCCCTGTTCATTGATGTAGCAGCCACCCTTCTGTTAAGCCAACCAGCAGATAATACCTGTTGAATAAACAGTTTTGACATTTCATTTCAATAATGTAGTTGGTTGGAAACAAATGAAAATATGACAAACACACACAAAAACCCAGCAAAAAATTGTGGTCCATTTTTAGCACAAGTTTTTTATGTAATGTTGTTTAAAAGATTATTCAAGATGTTAAGTAAAATCATCAAAGCAAACTGTTTCACCTCACCTGTTATGAATTGTCGCTATTTTTCAAGAGCATCTATAGTTCAGCTAAACTTTTTCTAAGACACATAAAATGATTTCCAAGAAATAATTTGGGGAAGCAAACTTCCCAGACAAAAGCTTTCAAAATTTTTTGCAAAAACAAATATGCAAACTTTATTAATTCCTTTTGAGTTTGACAGAATTCAGATCACTTCACATATGGAATGTCATTCACTTTCAAGTGTACTTGCACATTTTAAAGTAAAGATTTTAATAAAAACTTATTTTTTTCTATGTGGAAGAGGAATTAAATCTAAGCATTCTGGTGAAATTTTCCTCCAGTTCCAACAGGAAGTTTTCAAGATATTAGCAAATAAAGTTTCATTTGTGACCTGTGGTGAGCTAGAAGTAAACAGGAGTTACATCATCTCCTCACATTGATGAGTAATGCTTTGTTCTCTTCATTTGTATTAATTGTGTTGACCTTGTAGTTGACAGGGATATGATCTTCTCATGGGGAATTTGAGGTAAACTTTCCATGTCTCTTATGTATTCACATTACCATAACAGTCATGATTATGAACAAGAAAACTGGTTGCAAATTTTACAGAGAAAAATCAAAGAGAACTCATTAATGTGAGATTATGATGTCACATGCTTGCTTCAAGTTCACTTTGGAGTGAAAATCTGATATCTCGAGGACCACACATCAAATAATTCAGATTTCAATTTCACCACAATGCATAGAGTACTCCTCAAACATATCAAAACTACATTTAAGCATGAAACCTTTCAAGAAAAATTTGAATCAAGAGAGAGCTATGGTACTTTTTATTCTCTTGCATCACATCTAATTCCTTTATCAGTGAAAATACAAGTTTTCTTTTTCCAAGGGATAACAAATTAACACAAATTTCAAGATTCCATTTTTTTCCCATTACTAATCAAGCACAATTCAAAATTTCATTGTTTTACTTCCTATGCCTTGAATTCACATTTTCAAAACTTTACACTATTTTCAGGACTGACAATTCAAAAGATTCCTTTTTTCTTCTCTCCAGGCCTAGCAATGACACTTTCAGATCTCTATGCCTTTCCCAAGGGTAGTAGTATCTTTCTCAGTAGTTTTGCCTTTCTACAACTAGAATTGACATTTCAAAACTTCATGATTTTCCCATGCCAGATCTCCATGATTCTCCCATGCCAAGTATTAAAACACATGATCACAAGTACATGTGGTAATTTTTATCATCATTAAAGGAAGTGGTTTTAAGTAGTGTACACTGTAGAAAGCGAAAGGTTAAAAGAACTTCTTGCAAATGAAGGGGCAAGGGGGCTGTGCACTTATGCCGCAAATTTAGTGATCTTTTTCCAGAATTTTACCTGAAAAAAGGGTGTATGTGAAAGAGTACTCTGTTTCAATAAAGCAAAACAATATATTCAAAGAAATACTGCATTGCCAGTACACCTTTCTTCTTGTGGTAATCTTCTCAGCCTGATAGTCCTCTTTTTTTCTGGCTCCCTAGTAACCCCAGGATGAAAATTATTAAAAGAGTGATGCCCTGTCCAACCTCTTGCCTAGAGTCAAGCAAAGTGCTTAAGGAAAATATTGCACATGTTTTACTGAAAATTTTCATCTTTTAAAACTAATTTTTATAGACACAGAATGATAGATAACTCAAAATGAGGCCGCATGGCAGCTTTCTCTTCAATAAGTATGTTTCTCACAAAAATAAATTCAATTATCTATTGCTCAAGAATAATTTGTTGGTCCAGACTTTCCAAATTTCAAATGATGCAACATCCATTACTCTTGTAATGCATAACACATTGATCAGATAAAACTATTGCTGAAATTTACTGGTGACACTGAATGGCTTAACAATGGTTAAAGCTATCTTCTTTGTTTGCCATATTGGTGCATTTTAAGCACAATAATTTCCTTTTAGAAACACAGTTATAACAAGCCCGAAGTTGATTATCAATGACACAGTTGTATGCATAATATCTAGCAAATAATTTATCTGATATTCTTACATTGTATGCTTCATGTGGACTATGAACTGTCTGTTCAATTAGGCCATCTACATACACTCCCTTCTTGATGTTTTCTCTCAGATTAAGACCATTTGATGCAGGATCCAACAAATCAAAGATCTGTTCATTGTAAATCTCCAAAAAGGAGCAACGGCACAGAAATTCAAACCTATCGCCTTGCTGCAACATAAACAGAACAAAACAAATCAGTTTTAACAAAGCAAAACAACAGCATGGGCAAAACCTATTTGGATCTGATTCTATCACTTGACACCCTCCTCCTCACAATTAATTTCTCAAAGCACATTACTACTTAATGACCAATACATATTAATATAATTATTTAGAGTTAAAATTAATAATTTAATCTACTCAAATAAAGTGTCCAAATGACAGGACTAAACAAAGTGCTCAATTCTGCGAACAAAAGTGCTAAGGTAAGTTAATTTGTCATGGTGTAAAAGTAACACACTTCTACTCGGAATTTCAAGCTGGTGCATTCATCAGGAGTCATGATTTAGGTGAAGGTTTTGTCAGGTTAAGGGCAAGGTAAGTGTAACATGATGGTATTGTATGCAGATATATCAGATTGCACCCACCATGCTTGATCGTAAATAAATTTGGTTAATCAACTGAGAATACATTCTTATGCCTTCTCTCTACTATACAAGAATCGAAGCAAACTTGGTGACAGTAGCAGGATTTAACATTTAAAAATACGTTCACGCAGGAAATTTATGCAAATTTGTTCAGGAAAGCTGAAAAACTGAACTGAATACAAATGTCGAAAACAGTGATCGAAATCATGCCACTCGTAATGCAGTGAGTTCATATACACCGAATACACAATTGAAGCCAATGACAGAGAAGCCTATGTAAGGTATACAGAGTACTGTACGTTATAGCTTATGAATGATACAATAACTATATTCATGAATGACTATGAATACATTCAGATGCCAGTGTAACACTGCAGATTGTAATTATTAGCCTATACAATCAGCTTTGTTGAACTGTCAGCAGATCTAGAGCTAGGACCACAGGAACTATCACAATAGAATACAACTAGTGCAGAGACTGTAAAAGGATTAAAGTGACTTTCATAGTTTCACTGTTAAACTGGGGCAACTACAACCACCACAAAAATTCAGTTTTGACACTCCAGACCTAGAATTACACTGGAAAAATTGGAAAAAAAGGAAATAGAACTATATCTTGACCTTGTCATGGCTGCAAAGGAACCCAAGCTTCAAGCAAAAATGTGTATTTATCTGCTTGGAACTAAAGGTAGATAAATACATGATACATTGAAATTCGAGAAAGAGCCAGATGATAGGACAGTCGCAGACATCCTGAAAGCTTTTGATGAATACTGTAGCCCTAAAACCAACGAAACCGTTGAACGATACAAATTTTTGTCCCGTAATCAAACGACCGGGGAATCTTTGGAACAATATATAACTGAGCTTAAAATTTGGGCTGCTACATGCCATTTTGCAACTCATTTATAAAAGACAAAATGGTGTGTGGAATTTCTGACTCCACATTAAGAGGGAGGCTGCTCGGGGAACCTAACCTAACCCTGGAATCTTGTGAAAACTTTTGCAAATCATATGAATTGTGCAAAGACAGAGTGAAGACAATTGAAGAAACTCAGACACAAATCCACCACGTCAGGGAAAAGGCTATTCCCAAAAGAGAGAAAACAAGCCAGATGTTCTCCCTCAAGAGTTGCATCCATATTTCCACTGCTGAGATGAACTTGTAGTGTAGGATAATATCATCCTAAGGGGAGAAAGAGCTCTTATTGCGAAGAATCTTCAGAGGGAAATGATGAACAGACTTCAGTCCTCACACATGGGAATTGCAGCTTATCTCAGAAGAGCTCTTGAATGTGTTTATTGGCCAGGGATGAATTCCCAGCTAAGAGACTTTAGAGAATAGTGTGAAACATGCAGAAGTCTTGACAGTGCACAATCAAAAGAACCACTGCAACCCCACGAGGTTGAAGCATTGCCTTGGAATAAAGTAGGAACTGATATTTTCCACTTCAACGACAAGAAACTGGGAAATTGATTACCTGCTAGACACAACTGCATCCACAGTCATATACAAACTTAAAGCACAGTTTGCTAGATACAGCATTCCAAGTTACTGCACGTCAGACAATGGCCCTCAGTTTTCTTGTAAGGAGTTCCAGAACTTTGCAGAAAAATGGCAATTCACTCACATCACATCATCACCAGGTTATGCGCAGAGTAATGGCAGAGTTGAGCAGGCAGTAAAGACAGCAAAGACTATTCTCAAGAAGTCTAAGAAAGCTAAGACAGATCCGTATCTTGCCATTCTGGAACACTCCATCACAACACTTTAACACCAATCCAGTAAAGAGACTTCAGTCGCAGAACAAGCACTATGCTACCAACAACAGACAAACTCTTGCAACCAACAGTCCAAACTAACACAGCACATCAAATGCAACAGAAAAAAAAAGTACAAAAGTATCATCGTGACAAAAATGCACATCATCTGAAACCACACCCACAAGAATGGACAAAAGCAAAAGTGACAGGAAAGTTGCACCAAGGTCGTATGAGGTTACTACGGAAGACAACAGAACATTCCAGAGAAACAGAAGACACCTTGTTAAGACCAATGAAACTGTCAGATATGAAGTCATGACTGAGGAGGACACACCGACTATTAGTCCAGGTGAACAAACAAACTTACCAGTACAAATCAAACAAACAAACGTTTTGACTAAACCACCACAAGTGACGAGACCAGGAAGACAGACAAAACTTTCAAGTTTTTTGAAAGATTATACAGTGTAAATAGTGTACATTTCTTAGCTCCTTAAGTTTAGACAAGTTTTGAAAAAAAAAAGGTCATTCATTTTCGTAGTTTTTTGCTCTTTCGGTGATTCATTTTAATTGTTCAAAGCTCATTGATGTTTTATTTGCAAGTAAAATTCAGGTTCGCTGCATTTCTTTTTTTTTACTTTAAAGAAAGGGGGATGTACATTACATGATATCACCCTTACTTAAATTGCCCACCACTGAACAGTGCAAAACCCGACCTCTGGTCGGAGAGTCGGGATTTTACTTGATGTTCGCACCAACAGATTATAGCTTAAATTTTTGAAAAATCAATAAAAATATGATAAAACCTGATAAGCGTCCCAGTGGCTATAATCTGTAGGTGCAAGCATCAAGTAAAATCCCGACTTTTCAGCCATAGGTCAGGTTTTGTATTGTTTGGTGGTAGGCGATTTGAGTAAGGGTGATATCACATAATGTACTATGATGGTATTTTATGCAGATATATCAGATTGCACCCACCATGCCTGGTCGTAAATAAATGTAGATAATCAAATGAGAATACATTCTTATGCCTTCTCTCTACTATACGAGACTTGAAGCAGAAACAGTTAGGACTGTGTTACATTCTCTATTAGAGGGTTAAGTCAAGAAGTGGGTCAGGGGATAAGAAACTTATAAGCATTCCTCATTATTTTGGGACACAAGGATGAATCCTCTTTCCACCTGCTTGTTATATGTATATTGAAATTTGTTCAACACTTTACGAAAGGTAAGGACGGGTGCAATAATGAGAGAGGAAGAATACTACATTGGGTACTCAATTCCTGTTTGCATTCAACATCATTCTTTAAGAACCAGGTAAGACAAAATCTTTTCATAAGTGGTATTTTGTCTCCATCTTATTCTGTAATCTTTGATAGGAATTCTTCAAAGATTTTCAACAAGCAGAAAATTCCAGTCTTTTTCTCAGCAGGTTAAAAATACACCTGAGGGGCTTTTCTTTACTTTTCAAGCTTTCACTGGCATTTGGCATACTAGAAAATCAACCCACCTGATAGGGAAAATAAAATTTTTCAAATGGAAATTTTCATTTTACTCAGACATATTACAGTTATGACACAACAATTGAAAATGGTGTCAGAAAGCAATTTGCATTTTTAACCTGATAATTATGATCAAGGTTTAGGATTCCAAAGTTGTGAGGAATTGTCCAAGCCTACAGACCATCACCCACACGTGAAGAGATCATAGAAGCAGAAAACTATTAGAGGCTTGATTTAAAGCTCAGAAAGAAGGAACTAGTTACCTTCTCCCTCTCACGGTTGACAAGACTGAAGATGTACTCGAAGCTACGAGGAATAACTCCCCTCAACTCATGGTGAAAGTTGTCTCCTTTTTCTGATGGTCCTACACAAGTAAAAATCAAACCAGTGCTATGATGGGTAATTGTGGAAACAACATACAGTACCTCTAAGATGATAAGACAAAGCTTTACAAATGGGTAAGCTTGCTAGCTCTACTAGTTCAAACCACACCTGGGGTACAGTCAGTCTACAAAGAAAAGCCCATGGGCTATAACAATAAAGCAAAATAATAATTACAAATTTATACCAGTATAGTTATTTTGTAGTTGTAGCATATATGCCTTCTGGAGCTAATACAAAAGTCCTTCAGACAAGTGGAATAAGTTTATCAAATGCCCCATGACAAGTGATTAACCTCCATACTGTTTGAGCCCAGAACTAATAGTGTGATTCTAGGGCTGAAATGTTTAGTTAAGCTATTTCATCAATGAAACTTTCTTGCTTGATGCAACATTAAGAGACCAAAAGATGATGAAACAGGCTTTAAGGTGCACTATCATGATAAAGGCCACCAGATATCTGTCATGACCATACCAATATAATTTCGCTATTATTATCAACTATTAAACTGAAAATGGTTTCCACTCAAAAGTGAAGGGTGATGAGAGCATCCCCTAACTGCATGCATTTTAAAAATGGGGACCCATACTTTGTGGAAACATTGCCAGGTAATTATTTCCCTGTAACAGAGTGGAAGGATGCTTACTTACCAAGCATTGTGAAGGTTTTTCCAGATCCAGTTTGTCCACTGTTTAGGGAAATCAGAATGAAAGCAATGATCATGCATCCAAAAAGAGTTAAGCTTTGATAATTTAGAAAGTGTTGTCTTTGAGTTGGAATGGAATGCATGGTACTATGACAAATATTTGGAAGTATTGGCTTTCTTTCCATGAGATTTTTTTGGAAATGGTTTTGCCTATAAATAGATGATTAATTCTCTGATGAAACTTTCTAAACATTAGTGAGATCATTATATAGCAAATTAAAATGCAAATACAGCTATGTTTTTAACATGTCATTATCTAGGTTGTTTTCTTCTTTGAAATCATATGACAAATTTATTAGGGATGTGCCCAAGGGGCACCAGAATCCCCTCCTAGCACTTAAAATTTCCACCCAGCACTAATTAAAACATCTTGAATCCCATCTGGAACAAGCAAAACCTTTCACATATACACCCCAATGCCCTGGACTGATCCATAGATATCAGTGTGCCCAGCCCTTGGAGGATCCTGGGCACATCCCTGGTTATTCCTGCTGTACTCAAACAGGCGGAGAGGGAGGGATAGACCTTAGCCTTGTTTAAAGCTGTGTGTCAACATATATATATGGCTGCAATCAGAGTTTGCAACATGTTCACTAAACATGGAGCGGGGGCATCTGATAAAAGTTAGTTTCACTGAGAGGGGGACATTGATAACTGTTCATAGCTCACATAATGATAACTAGAACTTTCAATGTAAAGGGCAAAACATTGAAGTGACCACATGTGATAAGGTAAATTTATGTAAATGTAAATGGCACTTGATATAGCGCACTACACAACCAAAGGTTTTCTGAGACGCTTTACATTAAAAATAAATCCACTAAATACTAAATGCTTCATTAAACAGGTGGGTTTTTAACTTAGCCATAAATATTTCATGACATGAACTACATTTGATGCTGTCTGGCAGGGCATTCCACAACTTAGGACCATAGATGGAAAAAAGGCCTGTCAACAAATGTGGAATTGCATGTGAATGGTACAGTAAGGGATATTGACTCCTGATCACTACCAGTACCTTTCAAACTTACTGTAGCACAAGCATGAGCACATCCTAACTATATCTCTTCATGGTTTGTAGCATTTTTTGCTGAGGATTACCCCACTTTGTACAGTGGACTAGATGTACATTTTATTCAAAACTTTAAACTTGTTTCATGATATGTTCCCTTTTTTGCTCTTTGTCTGCTTTCAGGGATTCCACCAGAAACTCAAAAAAAGGGGGGGGATTTATTACTGCTAAATCCCAAGTCCAAATTGATGATGTCCTCGGACAAACACGAAGTGGGTTCAGGGGGACAAAACCTTGCTTCTAGGGCCCTATAAGGTGCAAATTGAGAGGTTTTAAAGGCCATTTATTTATGTAAGATCAAACATTGCTGCAAAAGTGTCTTCTTCCTAAGTAAGAAACCAAGATACTGACAATTTTTTTATTTTTATGGAAAAAAAAATGGGGGGGGGGGGAATTTACCCTCCTTCTGGAAATGGGAGGACAAATCCCCCCCCCCTTGACGGAAACCCTAGCTTTGGTAAGAAATTTATCATTTAATGTCATGGAGGGAGCCTAGCAGTCCAACATCCAAAGACTGGCATGCTTTTACAATTTGCCCGCAACAGAAGTTAGAAAACCAAAAATACCTCACTTTTCCTAGCTCCAGGAACAAAACAGTTGGTTCACAATCACATAGCAACTTGTAACCCAAGAAATCTCAACTGGAAATCATTTTAATTTAGCTTTACAAAAGTTGATTTTAATAGCTCTGTATCAGTAACTGATTTTCAATTCCATCATTGTTTAACAGTTCTGGCTAATCAATTCTCTCACACTTTTTTTTGCCCCTTGTAGCTTCACTTTACATAAAGATACTGACTCTTTTTTAAAATCTGTAATATATCTACAAACACAAACTTATAACTTACTATGCAAAGATTGTTCCATTGTACCCTGCAACACAACTTTCAATGGTCTTTTTGCCAACTGCTGTAAAAACGGCTTCCTGTTAAAGGGAATGGGCACACATTCAATTACATGTATATATCAAGGTCACAACAACTGTAGTTTGCACAAAAAGCAAAAGCAATAGGAAGAAAAGCTAGAACTTTCAGCTTAGCTGGACCAGGGAGCTGCTACTTGGACAGGAGAAGAAACTTCGACTTTAATTTATGCCAATCCAATTAGTCCTAGACATGCT
>WURT03108340.1:0-12153 GCA_009936505.3 Holothuria glaberrima
TGCAACAGTAAGGCGAAAGTCTTGGTTATTGGGAATTCCCCTTTAGAGGCCCACTTAATTGGGTGTCTGAAAGTTTTCCTATTATGATCTCTGGAACCCCCGCGAGACCCCCAAAAGGTTGCCACTTTCGATGCAGATTGGAAACCTGGGTTCCCAATTGTAATTCAATAATTTGCCATGAAAGCAATCCGCTATATTTTAAAAGCATTCTCAAATTTCGTGAATCTTGTAATTATCGGCGTATTCTTGCAAATGTTGGGAAAAATGGTGGCTTCCCTACACTTTTTGGTTTGGGGGCCAAGGCCTATTGCCCAGCGATGTGAGTCCATATACCATATAGAAGTATATGAAAGTTTTCTGCTGCTCTCATTGGGCAAACATTGTCACCTGTTCAAAACTGGAATAGGGCTTCCGTGTAAAGTACATCAGCAAGAAAGCAGTCATTCTATAACCCTTTTCTCGCTAAGAACATCACCTGTGATTGGTAAAAAAAATCTTAAACCGGCGGGCAAACATACATACCCTAATCCCATCCAGTTTGAAAAATATCATTCACCTGGTAAAAGGTCGACCTTTTTGCTGTTTCCTTTTGCTCGACGCTAGGACGGATCTCATTGTATCATGCAGTCTGAAACCAAACTTTCGTCGCATCAAAGTTGCATGTATACAGTACATGCGTTACGCAATATTGCTTATGCCGTCTTTACGATGATATAGACACTTAGACAAGGCTGATAACTCTCCATTGAAGGATGGAGGGGTAACAGTGTCAGTAATCGTTCACCTACACTGTTTACGATTTACTGTAATATTTAGAGTAAATTACTGGCAGCAGAGTTGTTAGTAGTGTACTGTAGATTTTACAGTAAAACCGTCATTACTGTTAAATATATCTTCAGTATACTTCTGTAAAATTTACAGTAGTAATATCGCTTGCTGTAAACGTGGTTACAGTAATTTATTGTAAGTGATAAATGCTATTGTAATTGTTAAATGGTTCTGTACTGTAAAATTTAAAAGCAAAACAGTGAAAAAACTGCAATTTGCCTATTGTCTGAATCGATCGATAACACTGTCGTTGAGGATTTATCATTGCAGATTGAATATTCAATAGACTACCTATTGTTATCTTGCTTAGTGTTCCACATAACGGGAGTAGATCAGGGAAAAGTTAGGTAGGATTTATATCCCCCTGGCACAGTAAACCCCCATTTTAAAGGGCGGTTCTGTAAAGAGAAGTTCTGGCTCCTGAGGATAGAAAAATCGCCAACTGTTGATAATGATTTGGCTGAATTTTAGCTGTAGGTCGCACTTACAAATGTAACACAGTGGTACTGATAGTCTACCCTGACGTTATGCCTAACAGTAACAGTTAAACGGTACCTATGTCCCCAAAGCAGTCCCCTAGTTATGGCTATTACTGTTGTGTACAGGTAACTTAGTAGCTTAACGTATTACTATAGTTGCATAACTTCTACACGATTTTACATTCGGCCACTGTGGGCACACACAGGCTTACGGTCTCCATTTGTAGTGTTTGAACCAATTTGTTTGGGTGATTACAGAGAATGCGAGTCAATGCATTGCCCAATTTAAAAAAAAAAGAGATATAAGTACCAGTACTGTCACAACTGTTAAAAGTGCGAATCTAAAACACTGCGAACCAAGCGAATTTCAGCTGAAATTGCAACACGAATTCTGCTCATTTGAGCTCCCGCCGAGTTGTCGATCGAACGGAAATGTCGAATGTCAAAATTAACGCATTGCATTGTGGGAATCGGACAAAAATACAGTAATTTACTGTAAGGTAGCCACCAAGTGTGGTCATGGCTTGGGAGGAAGGAAAAAAATCCAGATTGCGGTAAGTTACTGTAGACTAAACACACAGTACGTTACAGTAGACGAAAACAATAATATACTGTAAAATTTACAGCGATTTATTAGAGTGCAGAAAAGTTACAGATATACACAAACTCACATGATTTATACCTGATTAGCAACTATAACTGTGTACCACTATCCTAGTCCCCACCACACCCACCTGGCATTCCCGTCTAATACACTGATTGTTGTATCTTTTTCGTCTACTGTATATACGGGAATTATCTTACTCTCATTATACCCCCGTCACACAAGGACTGTCAATGGAGTTGCCGCTTAGTCATGAGAAAACACCAGAAAGTAGTAGAAGTTCCTGGATTCCTGGAACCCTCCGAAGACAGGATGAGAACATTCGTGAAAGTTGCCTGATCCCTATCAGTCTATTGTCGTCGGGACCACAAATTTATTCAAAAAATACTTTTTATCTGCACGCAAAATTTCGTTAAAATTAAAAAAACCAGTAGCATAGCCAGCGAAGGAGGGCAGGGGAGCAGACTGCCCGAGGGAGAAAAATTAAGGTAAATCGGGAAAGAGAGAAATTGAAAAATAAAATGAAAAGGAAAAGGAAAGAAAAGAGAGAAAGAATGAGAGATAATAATCCGAAAGGATGGGAGGAAAAAGGAACAAAATTTAGATTAAATTTTAAATAGAATTCGATAAATGACGAAGAAAGGTTGTGAGAGAAAGACTGAACTATGTATGTTCTGATAATGACAGGTAAAGGACGGGCAGATGAGTGGGACGATTACCGATGTAGTCCGGTCTACTGAGGGATATACAGAATGTCGGAAAGCAGCAAACTAACGAATGGGGGTTCCATGGAGATCGAGAGGGAGGCAAGAGTAACTATCCTGAGTAGGTGATTAGGCCTAAAAGGACGGGTATAAAAGACGAGTGACGAAATGTGCAGGTCTAGAAATGGATCATAGAAGTACGGGGTTACTTTAAGGGAGAGTGATTGGGTAGCAAACTGCAAGCACTTAGATTAATGCAGTACGTATACGTGATGACATCGAAGAACAAAGGTCAACTTTCACTTTTAACGATATTTTAGCTAAAACACGGGGAATTGCAGCAAACGAAGGAGTTTCAACAGATGTTCAGAATCCAAGAGTAAGAGAACATAAACAAAATGGCGGATGAGCAAGGACAAGATAGACCAATGAGCAATCCCGTTGGTAGGTTTAGGTAGGAGAACTGTATTTTATAAAATACTCTAATTGAAGAACTGATATCAAGATTTAGTGCTTTTCAGACTTCGGTTGTTCCATTTGAGTGCTTAATGGCAAATCATTTAAATAATATTGAATCATTTGAACTGTTTTCTTCATTACATGAGGATGAGGTTAACCAGGACTGAGTTGTTATCAGAATTCAAACAGTTCTGTAAATATAAAGACACTCCAGATTTTTCGGGCGGTCATTCGAATTCGCTTAGCAAAACGTTGCAAAAGATGAACTTGAAGGTGCACGATGTATAAACACAACGTATCCGTCGTTATGTATTTTGTATAGAATTTTCTGTATAATTGCCATTTCGTCAGCTTCAAGTGAACGATGGTTCAGTCACTTGAAGCTAACGAAATCGTAATTTAAGATCTCCAAGAGACCGACATCGTTAGGGCTTCTCGGTATAGAGCGTATAGGGCTTCTCGGTATAGACGTTGCTTTCAGTGCTGTAGTTAGTTAGTTAGATGAGGTTTAACGGCCCAGTTTACAACCAATCGGTTCAAGTCGAGCCGGCCACGGCCTTTTTTCCAGTTGTGGCTCACTGGCTTCAGTGCTGTAATTGACAACTTTAACAAATTGTCCGTACGGCGAATGGTTATTTAAATTTAATGTTTTTGTTATTCACACAGATCGATTAAACGCATAATCAAGAAAATGAGGTGGTTAAAGCTAGCATGACCATATATTAAGAATGTTTCAGGTCTCTTCAGCCGTAAAAATTATCAAAGAATGAAGTTTCATACAGCTTAAGTGCGAAAGGAAAAATAAAATTACATATGTTTGTGTTAGAACAATATATCAACTGTTGTGATTCGACGTTATTCAGTATTTTGTACTTTAATTTCAACCATACATGAAATCGGGACATTCATCGTATAACCCCCCCCCCCCCGGGCTGGGAAGGCTGGCTACCTTAAAAGGTATAGCAAAAGGGGTGAAGTACTAACAAGCGCGATTCATTATGCTTTTCGTCGTAAGTTTATAAAAAATAATCATCTATACCGAAAATGGCTATGCGCAAAGTACTCGGTTAAAACTTTTGGAAAATGTGTAACGGCAACTACGCACTTTCAACATTCCACGTCATACTACAGATTAGATTGAAAGATCCCACTTCGATGCGAGGCCTCTACAGAGGTTGGAGATGTATCTCTATTTTTTGGAAATGTGTTGTGAATAGCTCCATGTATAGGCTAATTGCCTTAACAATGGTCTTGAGATGGAGTGCCAACAATGACGAATGTGCGCGAAGCGCGCCGATTTTTTTCATAAAATAAGACTTCCTCGACAAAACCTGCATTCACACTCTGCATCGAAACACTTTAAATTTCCCAACAAACCTGTCAATCAAAAAACCAGTCTTTTACCTGGGAATTCCCCAAACCTTCCCCGCGTTATTCCACACATACTCAGAAATATTGAGCGATTTGTATATCCATGGTACTTGATGAGTTTGTAACCTGGTCTCCCACGACGCGTGAAATCTTTTAAATTTTTGATAGGGGGTTTCTTTCAGAATAAAACCGTTAGCAAATCTGAAGTGGGGTGAAGTGATGTACTTGGACGTTTTATAGATGCACATCTCCGGCTCTGTATTCTCAGCGGGAAGCTTCTATCGGCTTTTCACACTGTGTGCCAATATATGCTTTACAACTGACGATTTTGGGATCAGCAGCTGCGCAACTTCTCTAAGGGAAGAAATTAGAATGTGTGGCGTTTTCAGTTGCCTTTATCTGCACGAGAGAGTCCAGACTTCTAGAAGTCCTCTTAAATGACAAATTACTGAAAGGTGATAGGGCCACTTGTGATGTAAGTCAGAGGTCTTTGCTGGATATAAATCACCCAACTACACAAAACGACTAAGCATAGTTGTCTAAACGTGTAATAGGCCTACATTATGATTGAAGCTGGGAGTCAACCAATAATTGGAACTTCCTGCATGAAAGAGTAAATATAGCCGCGGCTTCAATCATCATCATAGATATAGTAGGAATGAACGTGAGCAGTAGGAGTATCTACCATTACCATATACGCAAGTTGAAATGGGAAGAAGTATCAACAGTTGCTTTCATCGGTGCAATGATTCAACGTCTGAGGTGTGTATATAAAAGTCTGCACCAGGTGCGTGGCCGGAAATTACAGCTATGCTTCAGGTAGGCAAACATTTATGTTATTTTTAACCAAGGGAATAACGGCTACAGTAAAAAGGTCTACATGTATTGCACTGTGAATTAATCTACAGTTTTTAAATTTAACTTTTTTCTTTCTGCGGAGAAAGATATTCCCAAATTGCATGCTTGCTTATTTTATATGAGTAACAGAGTGCAGTGTGGATGGGAAGCTGGACCCTCCAAGTATTTATCCCCAGCTTCCTTGCATAACATGAGTGTTTAAAGATATTAAAAGTAAATAACAAAAATAAAATGTAAGGAACTATAACCCCAGTATAAGAAGAAGGTCAATATTTCAGACTCTGGTCAACGGAAATATTTTGCAATTGATATATTCACAAGAAGGGTATCAAGATTAATTTTTTCATTGTCAATTTATAGTCAAATATGAAAGTTTCTTTTAAGTTTGCAGCAGCTTCACGGTAGCAGGCATTCGTAACTGTACTACCGGTTGGTGTTCTCTTCTTCGACAAAAATCTGATTTTCATTGTTAAGACTATCCTTAAAACTTCTGAAGGTTGCGCCCTCAACCCGTCTCTCAATTTCAGTTTTGATAAATTTTATTGGCTTTTAAAGTTTGGAGAGGTCATTTTGAGATATAATTAAAGGTCTGCCCATTTGTTCAATTTTCTTTGCAATCTTATGAAAGTTTGTAAATCTTGGTGTACTTTGAAATGATGCTTACTCAATAATTCAACTTTGTCTTGTACAAAAATTTTGGTTCTTTCTTTGAGGGCAAAGCATCATGATGTTCAAAAACGATTTTTATGCTTTCAAAGTTTTTCAATTAATATGCTAGTCAATCTTGTTATTATGGTGTTATGCAACACTTTGTGACTTTTTCAGGAAGTCTGTGCAGTTTTGTACAACTCAAACTGTTAGTTGTGTATAAAGGCCTAAATTTACCCCGCCGCCACACTTTTGTGACTTGAAGCCCTAAAATAGGGTCACTGACAGTGCTAAACGTACGTTGTTATAAGCACAATGACATGGGTCTTGCATATACACAATTTAGTTACCTGCACGTGTATAAAGAACCCCGATTCTCTGTATACATTTTAGGTCTGCTTCGTATAAACTCAATATAAGCTGATAGATAGGTATAACGGTAGAACTGCTGTCGGAATTCACTGCAACGTTGGATAAACGTGATAAAGAAAAAAAAAAGAATTGCCTCTTTGTTATGTATGAGACAGATTGAACAAGTTACTATTTCCTGACCCATAGCACCCTTTTCTGTTCACTTCTCCATCAATTGCTACCATCTTTGTCAAGTTGAATGACAGTTACTGTATCTTACATTTGAAATCATCATTCAAAACTATTTCAAGTTTCACCTGTGTAATGATTTTTGTATAGAAATTGTCCAGAGTGGCTTGAGGGTTAACCATCAAATTTAAGACAAATTCTCATGGAGGAACTCGAGTCCCAAGCCTCTTACTTCACGCCTTCGGCGCTCGCGGTGAAAGGATTTGCTGGTTAAGCACACCTTAAAAAGATGCAACCTCTAGATCTACTAAAGATTGCCTCCCTGACATTTTTTACTGAGGGTGCCCACGGTCATGTCTTTGAAAGAATTACCCATAATATTTATTCATTTTAAAATGTTTTTTTATACCTATTAACTCTCAAATTTTGAAAATTATACTTTAACCTTGACTTACTAAATAAAGAACCTATTGGGTTTTTGGTCCCCAAACCATCAGCAAAAATGAAACACTTGGTGGCTGGGAAAAGTACAAAACCTTTTGTATAATGGATAATATTGTATTAAAAAATTAAGAAACAACATGTTACAATGAAAAGTATAAACTCTATTCTCTTCCGCGAGCTTCGCGCGCACCTGTTTTTAATATTGTTCTGTGGATGTTTTGCGTAGATCGAATATGTTGCGTCTTCGTACTAACTCTTCTATTATCACTGTACTCCGCCACAAGACAGAACCTCCTCATCATAAAAATGACAGATTATTGTAAGTAACGTTATTATTTAAATGGACAAAATATGATTTTGAGATCTGTTAGTGCACATGCGATGAGTTTTAAGACAACCAAATATGCTTCGTTGTAATTGTTTCGTTGTAGTTTACTTCTACAATTTAAATATCAGGGCTTCTGGTGCGATAACCCCTGAACCTTCACAAGGGCGATGCCTCTGCACCCCACCAGGGGTCCTGCGGTGGACCCTGGGACCCCATGTCTGTATGGGAGTGCTTCGCTCCCCTGTGGCGCCTTGGGCACCGTTTGGTAGTTAGCCTCGGTCTTGCCTTCTCCACTTCTTAAATCACTCCTCTGGTGACCCACATGTACCTGTATATAACGAGACGCGATTTAGCAAATTTAATGGATGGCAACAAGAGGTTTTATTTTGCTCAGTAATCTGAACTTAACTTAGATCTGCAATGGTAGTGCGTTATTGTTCAGCGACTTGCTTAGTGCAGAAATTACTCACATTCTTGGGTTTGAATTGTCATCATTCTACTTGTCCGAGGGAGATTTACTTTGTCTTTCTACAGATATTTACATACTTTAGGCTTTGCTCTTCAATTAATCGACTAAACTCATTTTGGGATGCTTTCACATCATTACGCATATCACAAAGGTGTTCATGTAAGCACCTTTGTATTTTTGTAGAGGTGTGTAGTTAGTTAGATAAGTTTTACGGCTCAATTTCTAACCAATTGGTTTTATTGGGGGCGGCTACGGCCTTTTTTCCAGTTGTGGCTCACTGGCTTGTTTTCCCTACTCCATTGCTTATGCTGAGCACCAAGCACAATGGCAGTAGGTTCCATTTTTAAAGTATTTGGTATGACCCGGCCAACATTCGAACCCCCGACCTTCCGGCTGTAAGTCGGATATGCTCTAACCACTTGACCATGCAGTCGGTCTGCAGGGGTGTGTAAAGACATCGGTAATGGGTTGATAGTGACTACAGGGCTCAGCTAACAGTAGCCACTCCCTGGTGACTAAAGAACAGACTACCTCTTTATAAAAAAAATTCTAAATTTGACATAATTTTCCTGCACAGATGTAAATTTGCAAACTACTCTGTTAAACAGTAGTAAATTTAAGGAAAGAAACGTTTTTAAAATTGATCATTTTGGTGTTTCGAAAGACCGAAACTTCACTGTCTTTGTAACTTGAAATAATGTGAACAGCAATACATTTATGTGTAAAACAGAAAGTCTTAGTACTACTGATTCTGCAAAATGCTTGTAAATTTACATCTAGGGGGTGGGTTGTTCGGTATAGAAAACAACACTAGTGGTGACGAGTGGCTAAGCAATATGTGATATAAAACAAAACGTTGCATTTCACATTGTCTTAACACGGAGTTATGGGTAACAGAAAGCTCCTTCAGACGGCAAAATAAACATATATCCACTATTTTTTTTTTTATTTGCAAAATAACGCACCAAAAGTGCGCGCGCCTGGAAGAGGATAGGATCGGAATCGAGTTTCAAGGTAATACCCAACCAACTTATTCAGTAATCCGCTGGCTCTCAACATTTTATAGAGAAAAAGCGCAATGGTAGTTAGCCTTTACCCTTTTTCGATCTTTCAATTTTCAAAAAGTCACAAATTAATTCCATTTCCATCAAAAGAGTTCTTTACTTGGACACGTGTGTATATTGTCAAACAGTAAACGCTTCATCATGAAGAGCGTCCCTGGAATTTTATTCAGATAGTTAAACATACAGTAGGATCGAACCCTCGAAGTATGGTTGCATGTATATAGCCTAAGCTATAACAGTAAAAAATCTGCAAAAGTCTCCTTGATGACTCATGAATAAGAAGACAATAAACAGATTTTGCACCTATACTAGGGCCCAAGAAGACTAGGAAAAGATGGGGTTCTCTTGATAATCATGTGACAATATTTTTCTCACTAAATATTTGAGTCCTGAAATATCATGAAAGATACTGAAAGAGAAATAAGAAATTTGTGAGATATACCTGTTGTTTCAAAACAAGAGTGAGGCGACTACTTATGCCCTTTAAATGCTACCAATATAGCCACAAACATTGCACTCTGCACGTTTGCGAGGCCTTAAAGGCAATTGTCATCGACAAGGAAATAGGAGGGAGATTTTCAACAGGCCTACTTTTTTAAGCAATGTCCCAACTATTAGGAAATGAATAATGAATTCTCTTTTCACACGAATACACTTTGGGTCACAATACAGTTTTATTCGCTTTGTTCCTATGTCTTCAGCTTAAGTTGTGTTGCAATGATAGGAATATATTAAAAAGAGAGCTAATTCCCTACACGTGTAACTTATACTTTCCTGGTTTCAGATAGTAAATCTATGCATTATTTATACTGTGATATTTCACTGTGACATGCAGCTGCTACAATATTGCTTTTGACAGTATATTTATAGTCAGGAAAGCTCACTGCAAAATGACCTCTTAAACTCTGACTGTTGAAAGTATTTCAATTTATCACCCACGTTCTACTGTTGTTTAATTAAGCGCCATTCTTTCATCATGCAATGTGAAGAGTCGCACTGAGATGGCCGATTAACCCTTCAGATCAGGAGGACCATCTTTCAAATAATTTTTGATGTTTTCTGAGCTTTTGAAGTTTGGGCTGACAGTTTTGACAGCTTGAAAGTAAGTAGATCTCATAAATAATGCAGTATCATGAAAACTTTGAAATGTCCGTTGTTGGCATGTTGTTAGTCTGTGAATGAACAGATAAGTTTGGGTGACATCAGAAAAGCATCAGAATATGGGTCATACCTGTTCTAATCTCAGTTACTAGTGTTCAGTGATATGTTGTATTACGTAGCCTACTTACCTAAGAAGCAAGAAGTGTTTAAAACCAATGTGCATGTAAACTTGAGGTTATTTGAAATCTCTTCACATCCTGAACAAGGCATGCATATATGCATGCCTCGTTCAGGAAGTATTAAGTTAGAAAAAAAAAAAACAATGTACCACATGAAAACATAGAAGTCTCTACTTACCCAGTTTTGAGATTTTAGACAAGTAGCTGCCTATACACAGCTGCTACAGCTTCAGTGTAATTAGTATCGTGACCGAAGATGACTAGCATTAGATAGAGGTGTATTGTGTGCAGGATATACCTAACGAACGCACTCGTAGCCCACACAGACCAAATGAAGTCTTCACTAGCACTTTTATAACAAACATTGTACAACAGTTTCCTGTACACACTTTGCTGAGTAAGCTTTGCACTATGGACTTGATTGTTAAAAAAAAAGAAAAACAAAAAAAAAAAAAAAATTACAAATTGCATTTTACAGAGCATTGTATGGAGCTTTGTTAGTTCTATAATACCATAAAGGAAGTATGTGGAATGCGGTTTCATACCCAGGTGAACTCCAAACTTAATTCAGTTATTCCCCACAGTGTGACCTGATCAAAAACAATGCATTGGCTCGACTGGAGCCGAGTAAGAACAATTGTCGTGCAAAGTCTGACGTCACATGTAGACCTACGTATCACATACAATCCTGGTGGCCGTCTGTGTCCTTGACAATGATCGCGTCATTCAAACAACAGAATGTTACCCTCAATGAAACGAGGATTGCTCCACAAACTCGGGTTTCACTTTGTTGTTTTTATGTTTTCTTCTAGTTAGGACAGTGTGTATACTTTTTTTCTATAAAATAAGAGGAACTTTGGACTGATGTTAATTATAAATGGAATGAGTTTCACTGTACATCTTTGCATTGCTTTAGTGAGGCATAAGTTAGTAAGTTAGTCAAGTTAGTTAGATGATGTTTTACGGCCCAGTTTCTAACCATTTGGTTTGAGTTGAGCCGGCCACGGCCTTTTTTCCAGTTGTGGCTAACTGGCTTGTTTTCCCTACTCCATTGTCTATGCTGAGCACCAAGCACAATGGCAGTAGGTTTCATTTTTAACCCTAGACCTTCCGGCTGCAAGTCGGATGCTCTAACCACTTTACCATGCAGTCGGTACTAAAGGGAAAGAGACATGTCAAACGGGGTGGTAATGTAGGCATCACTGAAGGTACACCGTCAGGACTAAAGTAGTTGAATATGAACAGTTCTGTTCGTACATGTAGAGACGACACACATGATGAGACGATTACAAATCAGCAAATACCGAAATGTCAAAATGAGTTATGACATGAGTACATTCTGTTATTCGAAGGTACACGTTACACTGTCTCGTAGCTGTATCTGTTAAACAGTGAAAGAAGTACGACCTGGGTGTGGGTTCTCAAGGGGGCTATATAAATTGACTTGCACATTCTTACGGGATAAACCTGACTTCAGTTCACAATAATTAGGATGAAGTCACAAAAAGGTGTCCAAACGCTCTCTGTTACCGGATCTCGCATACTTTAGCAAAAAAAAATGTCTTTCCAATTCTCCATTTTCCATGCATAAGTTACCAGTATTATTTCGACTTAAATTAAACTTGGATTGGCGGTGCGAGAAAAATGATCTGGTTAAAATGAGCCCGTCTGGGTTATGTTTAACCAACTCTGGTTAAATAACCGTGCCAAGTGGGAGCTGAGGGGGCACAACCTCCATTTTGACCCTTTTCAGTGATCACCAATATGGTGTCTGAAGAATTTGAAAATGACCAATCTGCAACTTTCGACTTTTAGAGATGCAAATGGTCGGCTCCACTTGCAGCATATATATATATATATATTGTAACAGAAATTTCTGTTTATCAATAAGAGGAATTTTCTGGGGGAAGCATTAGAATCTCTGGCCATTGTTTGAGTTTGGGAAAGGCATATAATCATGTATTGTTGGGCTGGGAATAAGAATTTAGTAGGTAATTGTAAGTGGGTAAATAGGTCTAGGGCATCTCACCTGGTCATGATTATTCATTAGGGCTCTGGTTGGGTGGGAGGCATAACA
>WURT03108351.1:0-12153 GCA_009936505.3 Holothuria glaberrima
GTATGAGAATCCTCACAGTTACCCTACTAGAGATATCTTATTAACAAGGTTTTGACCTTGTGACCACTAGTGACCCCCAATGACTTTTGAACTCCACTTAAAACTTAAGGGATTATCTACTCCATATAGGCAATCTACATGCTAAGTATGAGATCCCTCCAAGTTACCCTTCTAGAGATATCGTGTTTACAAGCAGGCGTCACATACGCACGTACGCACATACACACACACATACACACACGACATCACCATCGCATAGATTTCTTGCCTGCCTTCGGCAAGGAAACAAAAATCCTCCTGGCATCTTCTTGCAGTTGTGCAGGAACGGGAAGATGTCTTAAGACATAGTGAACAGGCTATTGTGCTTTCTTCTGCACAGGTAATTCCTCCCTAATTGTGAGTGGATGTGTTTCCCTTCATGTATTTATCTTAATCCTCTTACTCTTCTAAGACATATAGTGATATTAGTGTGCGATGGACTCGTGCAGATGAAAATTGCTGAGGGTATCGATCATTGATTTTTGTAGGAAATATCAACAATAGAAGCACCAATAACTCCAGTGAAGTATAAAGATATGAAACTTGTTTACAGAAATATCCAAAAGTGAAGTATATGATTCAGCTGGTTTCACATTGATACATACAGCATACATACACACACACCTCTCACACAAAAAATTACCGGAGTCTATTGTAGTCAACAATAAGTCGGCAATTATAAACTAGCACACTTATGATGCAGAAGCTCAAAGCTGCCAAAATCCAAGCCAACATTTGTTCTGGGAACTTAGGTATTATCTTTAGTGGCATTTTGGTATATGTATTTTTCCACAACCCGAGGCAAACATGCATCCTAGAAACATAAGGGTTAGTTAGTTAGAACTAAGATTCCTTTTACTGATCGACCCTGAGTGACCTTTCAAAATTTGGGAACTTCAAATGGTCATTTTGGTCAAAATTTCTGGCACCAAATATTATAAGTACATCTTCCAATCTTTGAAAAGATCCCCATGACCCTCACAGTATTTTATCAGTTTCTGCACAAAATGTTGAACACATATACTAAGTTTATAATAACAAATTGTACACTTATATCCAACAATCTTTGCAAATTTGACCTCAAAAGCCTGCCCCCTGATGGTTACAAACTAACCTCCAACATTCTTGCCACTTAATGTTGTTCTACATCTTCCAAGTTCCATGCAAATTAAACAGTAATTGAAAACTTGACCTCCAATGACCCCTGATGACCTCAAATGGCCTTAAAACTTTTGAAGCCAAGTGGTACTTAAATATTCCAAGTTTGGATGCAATCCTGATTTCAGTTACAGTTATTAGAAATGAATAATTTAGACCTCCAATGACCCCTGATGACCTCAAATGGCCTTAAAACTTTTGAAGCCAAGTGGTACTTAAATATTCCAAGTTTGGATGCAATCCTGATTTCAGTTACAGTTATTAGAAATGAATAATTTAGACCTCAAATGGCTCCTGATGACCTCCAAATGATTTTGACATTCTTTCGGACAACTAAATGGAGATTACACACACTATGTTTGAATTCCATCCAACTTTCGGTCGCAAAGAAATAAAGACAAATATCCCCTACCCTTTTTGACCTCTAATGACCACAAATAATGACCTTGCATCAAACATCTATGTACATACTGAAAGAAGCACTATTGGAAGAATATTATGACCAGTTTTCAAAAACAAACATGGTCAAGGGGAAAGGAGATACATTTTTGAGATTTTACTTATTAGGCTGTAATGACCCCTACATGACTTTTGACCCCTCTTCCTGTAATTCAAAAGTCACTCCGCACCCATTCATCCTTATTTCCAAATTTCATCGAAATCTTTCAAACCAGGAAGCCAAAAGGCTTTGAGATTCCTTGCCTCTGGGATATAATTATAGTAAAATTGTTCCCAGTTAAAACAAGATCACAGTGAAGATACTACCATATAAAAAGTTAAAAATCCATGGGCATATATGTCTAACAGATTCAGATTTCCCTAGTTTCGACAACTTGATCTCTAGTGACCTCAAATGATCTTTCACCTACAGCAAATACTGCAGACACTGTTTGCTCAATCATGAGTACCCAACTGAAAAGTTGAGATTCATATACATTTACCTTCTTGAGATATCACAATGACAAAATTTTCAACACAATGACCATTTAGTGATCCCAAATGACCTTTGACCTACACCAAAATCAATGAGGATCATCTACTCAAAATGGAAAATCCATACATCCATTTGGCAAGTATGAGATCCCTTAAGCTTACCCATCTTGAGATTTAATGTTTACAAGCAATATTTAAGGTTTTCACAGTTTGACCTCTAGTGACTTGCTCAGGTGACTCTGATATTTTTGGAGTTGGGTACCCGCAGCCTGAACAGTCGCAAATCTGAAGCCAGTCACGACTACTACATGGTACTGGTTTCACTGACCTCATATCTGTCACCTACACATATATAACATTATATTTTCAGCAGGAATTATCATATACAGTAGACATGCGGGAAGTAAACCATGTGTACCAAAGCAGTTGTGCATGTGATGTGTGGGCATTATGTGTTATGAATGACATGCTATACTTGTAGTGTATTGAATACAATTGCTGACATTGAAAAGTGGCTGCCATACCCAGTATAATTTCATCAGTGGATTGAAAGGAAATGTGGAAAATTTTTGATGTAGTTGGCCTAATAGTGAGTTAGAGCACACAAAAACGCTCTTCATGAATGTTTTTTTGTATAGTTTTAAAAATTCCACAGGAGTCGTGACTCCAAGGGAAGAGGAGTCTAGTCGCGACTCCTGTCCAATAGTCGGGACTCTGAAGTAGAGAGTAAGGTAACCCGCCCAAGCATACTAGTGACCCCCTAGGTGACCTTCACCTCTACTAAAACAGGTGGCTCATGTACTCAATTTGGGGTATCCACATGTCAAGTATGAGATCTCTTACCAGTAAACATCTTGAGATTAAATGTTTACAAGTTAGTTTTTAAGCTTTTCACAGTTTGACCTCTGGTGACCCACCAACGCTGTTTGACCTACATCAAAACAATTGGGATCATCTTCTCAACATGTAGAATCTGCATGCAAAGTATGAGATCCCTCAAGCTTGCTCAACTTGAGATGCCATGTTTACAGTTTTCAATGTTTTCACCAGTTGACCTCCAGTGAGCCCAAACGATGTTTGACCTCCACCAAAATCATGAGGGATCATTGACGTGGTATCAACATTAAAATTCACTGAAGTTTCATTCCTGGACATATGTTTACAATTTTTTTCATGGTTTTCAGTTTGACCTCTGGTGACCCCCACTGACTTTTGACCTCCACCAATTTTATAAGGGACCTCTACTTTAAGTTCAGTAACCTGTAATGGGGTATCCACATGTCAAGTATGAGTTCGCTCACAGTTACCCCTCTTGAGATATGGATTTTACAAGCAAAGGGTCACATCCACACATATACACACACATTCATACAAAATTTACACACACACACACGTCATCACCATTGCATAGATTTCTTCTACCTTCAGCAAGGAATCAAAAATTAAACTGTATACTGAAGTGTACTGAATATACTGAGCTGTCCACAACAAAATTGTACAATACTGTACCATACAGAACTAGGTGATTCTGGGAAATATCAGATAAGCGGAAAGTTTTCTCACCTGTTTCTGGGGTTGGGCATGGGCTACAAGGGTCACCCCAACCTGCTCCTTCAATACGACTGCAACAACATTGTTTCCTGGTCATCAGCCCTTGAAGAGAATTTTGACATTCAGCTTCCCCGTTGGTACTGTTAATAGCCATGTAACACATCATTTTACGAATATCTACACAGGACAGAAATGTGTACTTTTTAAGTCTTGCAATTTTTTTCATATGATTGGCTGATTTTATCATCGCAAAGACAGAAATTTTCACTTTTTATCCCTTCATTCATGACTTAAAAGTGAGAATAACCAACAAGACTGCTTTTTGTATAACTGTGAGCAAATAAGCAAGAAGAGAAAAGTTTTACTTCAAAAAAGATGACTTATGTATTACCAGTCCTATACCAAATCAATAAAGTATATTAGACACATTAACAAATCAACATTACACTTATGCAAGCCAATGCTTTTCAAAATTAGGACTCCGAATACACACCTTTGAGAAATGGGCTGAAAAATATCCAACAAGGGCATGGCTTTGAGACCATATGTTTAATAAATCTTGAATTTTGAATTGTCATAGCTCATTCACGAGGCTACAAAAGTTTAGCAACATTATTACCACCCAAACTTATCAAAAATTAATCTGAGAGAGCCAACAATCTTTTTCTGTACAGCCATATTGTTACTAATAACAGGTAAAGGGGCTTTCTTTGGATGTCCCACTTAGATACAAAGATTCATACACAATGATTTCTTTAAGCAAAATAAATATTTTACAGAAATCTTGAAACAAGCCCATGAAACTCTACACTCTCTATAACAAGGTGGTATTTAAGAGTGTTTTATAAAGACAAACATAACTATTCTATACCTCTCTACAATGATCATATTCCTTTAATGGTATGGGGATGTAAGCAATAATAAGAGTACAGAGAGTAAGAAACAATTTATTGATATCCATCATAAAATGACAATATAATAAAATGAACTACAAGTATCTCACATAAAACTATCTCTGTATTTTGCAAATTTAAAATTTTAATACTTCTAGGTAAGAATGAATTTCTAAAATGCTGAGTCAGCATATTCGGACTACAATAGTGCCTTTGTGCTTAATATAATGATTAAAGAATGGATGGTCACTGTCAGCAACAATAGGTGCAGCACATTTAGAAATCACATGATCGACGTAATCATCTCCTCCATGAGAATATATTTTGCAGTACTGGTTTAGATGGCTTACTTGACTTTTGCTGCAAGATGATAGCCAAAGCTGTTTTTCAAATTCAAGACAAAAGACCCACCAGTTACTGAATAAGGTAAAGCCTCATTTGGCATTTAACACCATGTTCATTACAGGTATTCTAGGTAAGAGTTCAACTGAAAGTGATCCCCAGATATTTAAAATGCGTTACAGTCTCAGTAGTATTATTGTCATTAAAAATAGGTACATGATCCTGGGCTGACCTTAAGTCAACAATTAATTCTTTTGTTTTCTTACCATTGATGAACAAGTGACTATCTCTACACCAATCAAGAGTACATGAAATGATTTTTTATAGGAGACGTTACTTAATATGATTGATTTCTCAATAGGAGTGTTGACACTTATAAAATAAAATCTGTGTGTGACCAGATCCTTCTGAAAAAATTTTAATGTCATCTCATTTTCTCAGCATATATACCTCTAAAAAGTTTTAGTATTAATTTTACCAAACCTATGCATTTAATAGAGTTCAATTTACTTACCAGTTAGTAACACTTTGGCCAGTGAGTAAGTGATATATTTATACCTTTAAGAAGACAACTTTTAAACCTGAAGCAAATACCTCTGGGCATACTGATATAACAAGTGTCTTTGAACAAACAAAGATCACTATAACATATCTATTAACAACCCTCCTTTCATGTCACAAATTTGTAAATTGAGCTATAATGTTTACTGATGATGTAGGTGTAATCAAAGGAGTATGATGCAGGAGGGTAGGGGAAACCCCCCCCCCAACAAAAAAACAAATGGGAAAACCACAAAATTCAAGCAGAATCTGTAGAAATGCTAGCAAAATGTTTCTAAAAAGGCTAATAATTCAGACAAAAAATGACCCTGTCCCCAAATCAAATTGTCTCAATACAGTACTGGATGTATGTAATATAAAAATTTCTAATACAATGGTGCATATTTTGATGTGAAATAAGGATTTTTCTCAAAGTTTAACATCTTTTACATCAGGCGGGAAGGTATTTCTTTTCAGATTATCAGACCTTTCAAGAGTCTGCAATTGTTAATACACAGGGACTGATTGTCATAATTTGGACTGATTGAAATACTTGACAATACACTCTATTGTAGGATATTCATGACTTAAAATGTACTCTCTACCAGTACATAAAATCCATTATCAAAATATAACAAAGACATATATTTGTAAATACAGCAATTAGGTTAGGAAGGAAAAATGAATACAAAGCAAATGTATAAGAAATCTGAAGACAAGAAAATGATGTCTGTAAATTACAGCAGTAGGACAGTATAGTGATACACTCACCCATGCAGTTTCGACCAAAGACAGAATCCATAAACATGAATCCAGTCGGACATTGACATGTATAGTTTCCTATTTGATTGATACACCTGCCTACACCACATATGTACTCATTCAGAGCACATTCATCAATATCTAAGAAGCAAAAGAAACAAAATCTTGTATTACTTGTCGCAGCAAACAGATTGTGTGATTCCCACAACTTCAGATCAAGTCTGAAAGTCTACAATGAGAAAACCATCTTGTTAGAATTTGCTATAATTGTAAGTTAGGTTTATGTATAATGATGAGCTTTATGAATATGATATTCAAACAGCAATAGCTTAGCTATGAATGTTCACTTCTAGCTCTTGCAAAAGTGTGCATCCGAATTAATCTTTACAAACAAAACTTTGAAAAGAAAATATGTACTCTAAGATAGTTTTCAAAACTTCTTGTTAAGAATACAACATGACTACTACCTCACCCAACAATCACTACTATTTGACTAATGTTCAATTATCTTTGAGCAAATATTTGCCTTAGAAGAGTACAAACAAAAAAACACACTTATTGAGGAACTTTCTTGCCTTGAAACATTTCAAAAATAAATCAATAAGTCTCCTGACAGAATTTCCATGATAGTATGAAAACAAAATTTTCTCCTCTTTCTCTTGTGAGTTTTCAAAATTCATCTTCCAAGACTTTTTCTTTTTCCTGAATTATAACTATTTTATCAAATTCCCTGACTTTTCTGTAACTAGAAAAGTAAAAGTCATTTTTTATATTATGCCTGATTCTCAGGATGTCAACTGGGAATGCCCCAGCTGTCATTGTAGCAATGTCTTACCTTCACAGCCGAGGTTTTGCTCGTCAATCATGTATCCAGGAGGACATATACACTTGTAACTTCCAATGGTATTTATACACCTACCGCCAACACACAGGAAAGGGAAAAGTTGACATTCATTATGGTCTAGAAGGAGGAAAGCACATAATTAAATATTAACTATTGTAGTTGAATGGATTCAAAGGGCAATGACAGTGAGGGTCTTCTTTACAGTTTTAATGTGGGACAGACTAAAGCTTTTTGTCCCGCCATTGATTGGGGATGGAGTAAGCAAATTTGGCACCCAACATGCCCAAAATTACAGGAGATCTCACTTTAAAACATGAATTTGTAATTATTGTTTATACCATTTGTGAGGCACCAGTATAGCAATAATTTGGCACTTTCAGGGCCATAGACTGCAAGAAATTCATGCAATGGAATTTATCATATACTTATATGCATTAAGGAATCTGCACCTGTAGAAAAGTCAAAACTAGATACGATACCAAGAAAATATGTATCCTACAACTTGGAAAAAGTAAAAGACTTATGCAGTATGGAAATTTATGGAAACATGAGTCTCATATCCCTGCAAATGAAATCCCCTGATGTAATCCACAAAAGGAACACCAATGAATGGGCAGTTCACATTTATTTATATTAAATTTGTTTGTTTCTTAAGTGTAGATACTTGTATTTACACAGTTTGTCTATTTAAAACTTTGAATTGTCAGAGACCCTAAGTTGTAATGAGGCAATTATATTTTCTTTCTTGACTCTATATGGAAAATTAATTTCTACCCACATTAATTTCTGAAACAGTAGTGTATTTGTACTTTACCTATTTCCGAACCTGGACCATCACCATCTCCATCACCATCACCGCCGCCATCGCCCCCATCACTGTCGCCGTCGCCATCAGGGCCATCACCATTACCATCACCATCACCATCTGGGTCCCTAATGTCACCTGGGCCATCAGGTACCATATAAACACCATCAGGGCAAAGCTGATCATACTCAGCTGGGGAAGTAAGAAAGAGCTAGATTACATTAATTAATATTTATATAATGTAATCTATAGGTAGTTACCATGCAATTAAATGTCAGACATTCAAGACCTGAGAATCCAAATGCCAATTGCTCTTTTTCACCTATCTGTCTTAAATACACTAACATTAATGAAACCCCCTATTTTGCAGAATGAAACAAAACTCTCTACTTGGTTTCATTTTATTGTGAGTGAAGGTCTCTTTTCTTCCTCTACGCCTGAGGCAACCTGTGGCCAACGTGCAAGATCTGGCCAGCAGTTAACATACGTACCCCTTACATGGCCTCTTGGGGACACATAAATTATCTTATTACACACACATGAGAAGCACTCTCTTTGCATCTTCAACATTACATCTCAGACCAATAACATGGCCTGTACCCACTCAAATGATGCAGAGCTCTCTTGCTAAACTGCCTCTTTATGTAATTGTCAATTTCTGTAACCATTTTGATTTGCTTTCTCTTTTTTCTTTTTTTTCTTTTTTTTCTTCTTTTCTAAGAATGCAAATCTTCAAGGCCCAGCTTTGTTTTTGTGCACTTTCTATCACCTCAAGAATAAAGTCTGTGGCATTTGAGTCTATCCACATTGAGTGATTAGACAAATAATTAACACAAAATAAAACCAATTTAACTTACGTACATCCACATGAAAAATTTTTACCTTTGTAATACATTTCTATAGTTTGACACAACTTACTGGTATTCTTCTCTGGACAAGGCATACAAGGTTCCCCAAAACCTTGACCTGCAGTACAGCAACACTTGTATCGTGAAATTTCCAAACTCAGGATGCCTACACACATAGTAGAAATGTCACCCCTGTCTGAGCCCATCACTTTAGCAAAACATTTGCCACGTCTTAAATCTGCATTAAAAATAAAAAACGGTTGGCTTCTCACCTCAGATAAAGAAGAGACATGTTCAAAACCAGCAATCATGTCTATCTGAGATTATTTTCTTCAAAGTGCAAAATTTCAAAATTTCATTAAAGGAATGTCAGTTAACACATTTCATGACTATGAATTGCTCACTACAGAATAAACTTTTGTGACAATTAGATGCTACTAACAGATAGAACCAAAAGCAATTTAGCTACTGAGTTTTTTGAATACTACATTTCCACCTATTTATCAGCCTCCTTTTTCATCATTGAAAACTGGCACTTCAATAGACTTGGCCAAGTCTAGCACTTCAACTGTATTTTAATGACATTATTCAACTAGAAAATCACATTCTGTTATAGCTTTGTTGATGTCATGCACTAAATTGAGAAACAAGACCAACACAGGTGTATGCTTGGTTAATGTATTCCTGCTAGTCATAACTGTAAAGTTACTACACCTGCAAGTATTCAATAAAAATTGATCAAGTCTGATTACCATAATCTTTTATGTGACAAACTCAATGGGGTTCTAATGTGTGATTTCACTCAATAGCAGTTCACTCAATGAAGAAGCCTGCATCAGCTTACCTTGTTAAAGTTAAAATGTTGTATATCAAATTTCAGTTTAAGTTCCACCTAAACTGACCTTGTGAAATAAACATTCATACATCAAAACCCATCAACAACCAATTAGGAAGCCAAAAGGCTTATTGATTCCTTGCCAAAAGGAAATAAAGATATCAACCTGAGCATCTTGAGCTACTGCATTTACAAGCAATTTCCAAGATTTTTGCTGTTTCACCTATGGAGATCTTGTGTAACCTTTGAACTTTAACAAAAAGAATTGGGTTCATTGTCTACTGTAACATGTCCAAAAGCCAAGTCTGAAGTATGTACACTTCCTATGATAAGATATTGTGTTTTAAAAAGCTTTTGACCTCTGGTGAACTCATTTGACCTCCAACCTCTAGTAAAAACTGGGGACTAAGGCAAAATATTGTATGAAAAATCATAACTGTTGGGAGCAACTGACCACTGGGGGAAAAAACCCTTTTTCCCAAGGGTTTTACTCAGTTTTATAAGGGAATACGTAAACGTATGGTACCCTCCATTTGACCACACAATTTATATGCAATTACTTCAATGTAGTTAGTTAGCTGGATGAGGTTTAACAGCCCAGTTTACAACCAATTGGTTCAAGTTGAGCCGGCCACAGCCTTTTTTCCAGTTGTGGCTCACTCTCTTGTAGACCAACTTACGTACACATATCCATTAACATGTGTCTGTATGCGGATTTTGCCTAACTGTAGGATCTAGCATTACAAACAACAGCAACAACAACAACAATAATACACTGGACTTATATAGTGCCAAATCAGGAACAAAAGTGTAGCTGCTCTAGGCCCTTAACAAACACTAACCTCTTAATTACAATCAAAGGAGCAAGTAAAGATATGGGTCTTTAAGAAACTCTTAAATGCAGAGAGTTCAGGGCAAAAATGAATATGGTCAGGTAACTGGTTCCACAATAAGGAGCAGAGTAGGCAAAACATCAGTATCTATATGCTTTTAGCTGTGGATTAGAAAGAGACAGGTAGGCCTTGTCAGAGGAACGAAGATCACAAAGAGGAGCTTAGGGAAACAGTAACTGAGAGATATATACCGGTTGTTCCAAATGTTGAGCATGGAAAGTGAGTAGGAGTATTTTGAATTTGATATGAGCACTAATGGGAAGCCAGTGAAGTTCTTTTAAGAGCGGAGTTGTGCTGCAGTGTCTTCTCTTCCTTTTAACTATATGTGCTGCAGAGTTCTGAATTTTCTGAAGTTTCTTTAGGGATAAATCTGACAGGCCATAAAGCAAAGAGTTAAAAAAATTAAGCCTGGAAGTGACAAGCATGAACAAGCATTTCACAAGTCTTATCTTATATTACCGCATAAGGCTGACGTTCCTCAACTGCCAGTAGGCAGAATGACAAAAAGTTGCAACAAGTGTATCCATTGTCAGATTTTGATCAAAGACTGCACCTAAGTTAATTAAATATATATATATATATATATATATATATGTATTTATTTCTATAAATTGGGATTTAAGTGAAATATGGTATGAAAAACGCGACTGTTGGTAGTACTTGACCCTTGCGCCTTAACATTTTACACACTGTTTTATATAGGAATGCATAATTCTATACGTGAGTCTGATTTACCACATAATGTTTATGCAATTACTTCACTGCACACCAACATGTATCCGTTAACACTAAGGACTTATGGGCCATAGAAATAACGTGCATGCATTGAAGTAATTGCATGTAGATTGTGTGGATGAAAGGACATTAGCATGCTTTTACATATTCCCATATAAAAAGTGTGTGAAAAAGTTAAGGGAAAACAATTTTTTCCCCGTATGTACAATTTCCTCCTAATGTTGGTTTTTTTACAAGATATTTCGCCCAAGATGAAAATTAGGCGAATAAATGTAAATATGTATCTATATAAACGAAGAGGGTACCCACCATTCCTACCTTGAGATATCATGTTTACAAGGGTTTCATTTTTTGTCCACTGGTAATTACCTCAAATGACCTTTAACCTCTATGCAATACACTCATCTTCTACCTATAAAGCATTATGTTTACAAGCAATTTCCAAGGTTTTTAAAGTCTTACCTTCCCTGACCTCAGATAGCCTTTGACCTCTATCAAAAACAATAGGCTTCATTTTCTGACTATAAAACACCCACATGCCAAGTATGAAGAGTATCCATGCTTTCTACTTTGAGATATTGTGTTTACAAGGTTTTTGGTTTTCAACCTCTGACATGACCTCTGACCTCCACCAAAACAATAGGCTTCTTCTTCTTCTCAATAAAGTACAAAAAGGATCCATCTTTGCTATTTTGAAATATCTTGTTTACAAGCAATTCTCAAGGTTTTTGAAGCTTTACCTTCTCTGACCTCAGATAATCTTTGACCTCTACCAAAACAATAGCCTTCATTTTCAGACTATAAAGCATGCATGCACATGCCAAGGATGGAAAGTATCCATATACCAAGAATACAAACTTTTACCATCTGTGACCCTACATAACCTTTGACCTCTACCAACCAGAATGCAAAAATGCATTGAGGTTTCGATGAACTCATTTTGGTAGACTGAAGCTATATCCAGAACTACATAAG
>WURT03108362.1:0-12153 GCA_009936505.3 Holothuria glaberrima
TCACATTTGAATAGAATAAATCTAAAGTCGCTGATTTTCTGGTCGGGCAGGTCACATGCTGATAATAGTAAACACTGTTTTTTTCAAGGGTAGCATAGTTAAAATCTCCATTAATGATAATCACAGCATTTGGGGCAGATCTTTCTATATCATGTACAAGAGCACACAGTTCCTGAGACCCCGTTTTTGCGACAGATCTGTCAGGTATGTAGACCGTACATAATACAACATGAGAAAACTCCCTTGGAAGATAATACGGGAGCATACTAACAGTAATAAGGTTTTTTGTAATGTAAGGTGCACGGAATTATTAGTAATAGTTTTCACTTTTCATTTGATACCAGATATGAAGAAATTTCAGCTGAAATGACGAAGATATGCTCATTTTAGTATTGGTAGTATTTACTTACTTTTAAATGACTTGCTCATTGTACTCGCACAGTACACACACTGTAAGCTTCAGTGAACAGTCAGAAGTGACACCAAGCTTGTACCTTTTGATCTCTAACTTAGCGCCGTGAGCGCTTGGTAAGGGAGCTCTAACGAGCCATTTTGGTGCAAAAAAAGTAGGAGGTGATTGTGGGTTATAATTTCTCATATTTGGTGGAGATTTTGGGGTCAGAAATGAAGATTTTGACCAAAATTGAAGTATTTTTGAAAATAGAACTTTTGAACAACTTTCAACCTCTCTAACTCACCCTACCTTTGCCATTTATTCATATTTGTTGGTAAAGAATTATAAGGAATTTTGTAAGAACCCTTTTGGCGTTTGAAAAAATCAAATCGAAGTTGCGGTTGTTGAGTTCCTTATTTTTAAAAGATACGGGAATTTTGGGCTTGAAATGCACGATTTCTGACCAAAATTACGCATTTTTGAAAATTATACTTGGAATATCTCTAAAATACCTACCCCTACCATTTATTTAACCTCACATGGTGTTTGTTTAGGTTCTAAGGTATTCAGAAAAAACTGAGTAGCTTGGCCTTTTTCTAAGTGCCTGAAATGATTTTTTGAAAAAATTTTAGGGAATTTTCAGCATTTGTTGAAGTTGTTGGCGAATTTTTGAATGTAAACAAATATTTTATGATATTTTTTGAAATAAATTCCTATTACAACCCCGTAAAAGGGTAGTATTTGAAAGATCTATTTGATGGCTTCATTTTGGTTGTAACATGAAGGCTGGTGGGTATTGCATTGCAAAGTAATATTCTTTTTAAAAATGCCTACTCGTTTTGCACGATACCATCGTGCAGGTTACAGAAAAGGCTTAAAGTGCTACAAGACTTAATAAACCAGCCCGGAAATTCCCGTAGAAACTCAAAAGGCTTTGCTATATCATTCGAGCTTCTCCATGGATGCTTACAAAAATTATATTTTTTTTTGTTTGTATTTTTATTTTTATTAATGCATTTCGTTCCCACAGATTTAAATACAACAAAAATACTAATGTCTTAAACAAACAAAACAGTCCACTTACACCAATCTTCGTAAAAAGAGTTTAAACGATCATTTTCTGTAGCTCCGTATTTCTAAATGCAATAATACTTTCTTGCAACTGAAATAAATGCATCTGTTATAGGCTTGACAGAAACAGAGGGGTAGCAAGACCTTTGGCGCCCATGGGCAAGAGACAGCGAGGACCCCCAAACTATAGGTATCATGAACCCGTTTTCCTAACAGACTCCCCATCTCCATGGTAAGGTACGGGGTAAGAGTGAGACCTTGCACACACCACATCCCGGTTCAATCCCGCAGCCCATTCTTCAGTTCTTGCCTGGCTGTTCATAATGAGTTCCTCAGTTTTTGAAACCTTTGTGGTTCTTTTCGGGTCTGTAATAGGTGGCAAGACGGTAGGCAGAGTTACGATTTTTTGAATTTTTGCGAATTTGGTTTAAGGCTCCTAAAACCCTCGGGGCCCCTGGACATTGTCCACCCACTCCACCCGTTTGTTACACCAGTGGACAGAAATATATTTACTGCTATAAAAATACTTTGCTAGTAGAACAATAAAATCCAGTGTCTAATCAAAATCGATACCGAACAAAACAGTTTTAACATTTAGTTCAAAAACTAAATTTAATTTCAGTCTTATTACTTCTCTTAAATTATCCCAAAAAAGGAAAGGAAACATGGCTATAAAAAGTAAGTGCTAAATGGTTTTACTATGTGCTTTACAAAAGGAACACAAAATCATCATCATTAAGATTCATTTTTTTTTCTTTCTTGAGATAATTGATACAATTAAGAACACGATTCGTGATCTTGCACTGCAGCCATTGTAATTATATTTCTTTTGTTGTTATAAAAAGCATCAGATACAAAAAAATTGTATTTTCCTTAAAGTCAAACGAACAGAGTGTTTACTCGTGTCGTTTATAATACCAGAGGTTATCTTTTACGTTTGTTTATGTGCGGTTTTAATTGACAACTGGCTTCAAAATTAAATAAATCAAATTTGGAAACGAAAATTTAAAATTGATGGGCGAAGAAACTATTAGATTTGATAACAATGTCGGCAATTTCTAAGTCAAAAGTCCAATTTCTATGAAAAGTTGAAGGCAACTCATATAAAAAAGACGCATTTTTTTTTTATCTGGAAAAGGTAAGTGTGTCATGTATAGTGCAAACTTAACTTAATCGAATCTAAACTTTAAAACAGCCAAAAAGTCCGAATGAAACCTTACCTCAAACACTGCTTGCAACGATGTTGAATGAAATGGCACAGACTGTTCAGAGTGAAACTGTTCGATAGCAGGAGGAAATGTCTTGCAGTACCTGTATGTATACTGTATGTACGTGCTCTTGACTGGCTGAAAAGAATATATGCTACGCATGATCTTAGCCAAAGAATCCCCGACTGTCTTGCGAAGAGACAAAGTACGAAACCAAACGTTACTCCCGAAGGAGTTTTGCTTCCCCAAAGGAGCCACGTCCCCGAAATAACAACATAAGTTAAACCTAACTGACTTACCTCTCTGCCTTCAGATCTCTACATCAAGTGTTTGCCATGTATGGTCGTGTCCTTGACTGGCTGAAAAGAACATAAGCTACCCATGATCTTAGCCAAAAGCTAACTTAGCATGCTCTTCTCTGAGTAAATGGTGGAAATTTAACATTGCAAGATGGGGTTTTATGGTATCCCCTCTCTTCTCACCTCGTTCTAAGCTTTCAGATCGTAGCAGAACATCTCCCCTGGCTTTTTCCATGAAGTTTCACATGGACATTCCCCTCCCCCTACTTTGGGCAAAATAATATTTCAACATTTCCACCGTGACAATTTCCGCTAATGAATACCACCCTCACAAAGTTTCCACCGCCAAAAATGTAAAATTGACTGTAATAGGAAGAAAGTATCGGTAAGTCCATTACTAAATATTTTTTGTTCTACAACTTGTATACCCATGAAACGACATTCGTATGGAACATCGGTTCCTAGGAAAATTATTACAACTGACCGTGATATGGCACTGCGGAAGAGAAATTGGACTGAGCATAAAGAGTCATTGTGAAGATCTGGATATAAGACTGGAGGAGTTCACATGCTGATAACCCCAACTTCTGATAGATTTTAATCTGGATAGGTAAACCAACAGTATCTTTTTTAAGAAGTCTCAACAGATTGACCTTTTTGCACCTATGGTTTATTAAAATATTGCTAAGATTATCTTTCATGAATATAGGACATTCATTCGGAAGCAATATTTCCTCTAAAAAACATGTGCTCGCGGTTTACACTACCTCACCGAAAGAGAGAAGTATTTATGTAAACACGATAGAGTGTAAATGTATTTGTGTGTATGTACATGTGTTTGTTATGTGTGAATTGCGTTTTGTGTGTTAATGACGCTTAGATTGAAAACGGTATATTTCAAGATATTAATGATAACGATTATGTAGATTAGGCTTTTTTGAAAAAACGAGTTCTACTGCTTTAAATGAAGGTTAGAGGTTATTTGAGGTAAACAGAGTTCAGAAGCAAAAACCATGTAAACAAGCTGTCGGAAGATATATCTGATGATAGACGCTATTGATACTTCCCATGCTTGGCATATGGATGCGCTATAGCTCCCCCCCCCCCCCCGGTTTGAGTAGGGGTCAAAATTTATCAGAGATGACTGCGGTCAAAAAGGAGAAACTTTAAGTTGATTGTAAGTTGTAAACACGATATGAAAGAAAGGAATAATGAATTTTTTCTATATTCTTACTTTACTGTTTAAATATTCGTCGTATTAAGAGAACGATATCCATTAATATAACTTTTCGTAGAGGTTAAAGGTCATTTGAGGTCACTACGGGTAAAGACTATTACCTTTGTATACACGATACAGAACGCCCAAGACAGAGACGTGCGAGGGAACTTAAGTGTAGAATGTAAATCACCCATGATGTTTGCATAAACGAAGTTGCTTTTAGTGGATTTAAAGGTCTTGCGGATGCCTTGAAATGTAAAACTGTTAAAAGCTTCTTCCCACATATCATAAGCGCCGGCACGGGGCATAGGGGCGGGTGCCCCCCCCCCCATTGAAAAATTCTAACAATTTCAAAATGATACTCAAAAGGCGTTTAAGCTATAGATAAAGGGTGTGTTTTCGACCGAGTGGTGGATATATTGTAAAAATTTGTTTCTCAAACTGTCAGAATTTTCGCAACACCTTCGCAAACTATCAAAATTGTCGCGAGCTTCAAGCCTTAGGGCAATGCTGTTCTAATTATCAATATCTTACGATAACAACTGCCAGAGTAGCAGAGCAGCAAATGTCCACAGCTGTTTACACATTACCAGATGTAAGACTGGCTTTTTGAGTGGTATGTAGGCTCGTTCGGCAATTGAAAGTGTCATGATACAGATTCTGAATGCAAGTTTTGTCATGGAAGTCTTATATAGCGAAAAATTCCGGCACGCTACGGCCGCATGCCACACGGTTTATACCCCATCTCATGACCATTTTGAAGGTCATAATAAATGGTACCGGTACTATTCTGATCAGAGGTGTAAACTTTTTTTGGCCAAGGTATCTTTTTTTAAAAACACCCATAATTCAAATCCATAAGCTTGCTGGACGAGGTTAAGAGGTTTAGGGTCTAGACAGGAAAAACTATTGAAATGAACTTAGCAAGAATATGGCTAAATTATCTGACTTATTATTCTGTTATCTAGGCTGTCATTCCTATCGCGTGCCGTTTCATTCAGCACTATACCTTCCGAAAAATACTAGGATCTGATCTTGTCAGTTTTTTTTTTAAGCCACACCCGGTTTGTTTGACTTTGATGGGCCAACATTCCAGACTTAAACACCCAACACATAATTCAAATAACATTTTAGGTCTTGCGGCGGGAACATGGGAACGATTAATTGAATCGAATAAGCCAGTTCAAAGGTACCTTCTGCTCTTGCTCTGGTGTCCTTTTCGTTTAGGTCAACTAACAACATAATTTAGTTACTTACGCAAACGTATCACAACATCTGTGTTAATCTATATGAATAAAGGCAGGCCAGCTTGGGAAAAGATTTCATTAAAACAATTACAAAACAGACGAAATCAAAAGCATTTCTTGAGTAATATCATTCTAGTTGGTCAATCTAATGATGAGATGCGTACATTTTTTAAGTTGAATTTTTACGACAGTTATTAAGGAAACTTAGTCCGAGGTCTAGTCTATGCTCATACTTCAAAACGATAAGCATACGGCGTAGTAACCACATGACTTGTGTCCGTTTCGCTGGTGTCCATAAACTACCAGCTCACGAAGCCCCTCATGAGACTTAAGCAGGACGTGCATGGGGTCCGGAGTATGCACTATGTATGCTAGCTAAGCCTGGGTCGAGTGAGGTTGTTCTGAAAAGTGAATCAACTTAAAATTACGTTTTATTTTTGGGACTTTACTAGGTGTCCTCCTAGATGAGTATCCTTCAAAGAGGGGTTGCACTGTATATACATATATTTTATATTTTCGTGCCTACAAATTTGAAAATCCTAGCTACGCCCCTGCTAATCACAACAACTTCAAAAGACAGAGCCAGTTATCTGTAGGGGCCTTGCATCAGTATGATATCTTTCAATCTAATTTGTAGCATGATGTGAAAGTTTGGAACTTGAAGGTTTGTATTTTTGCCGTAATATATTCTTTTCAGAAATTTTTACCGAGATGTTCACGTAACCAGATGTAAGAGCTTATTAGAGCAACTTCAGCTGTATGTGTTCTTCCATATTAAACTGAGATGCAGCTTTTCCAAACTTCAGGTTCTCTCCAGACACACGCACGCATTCGCAAACACATACGTACACAGGCACCATGTCACCTGTTTTTTTTTTTCATTGTTTTTTTTTTTTTTCAGAACAGATTTGATTTGATTTGGGAAGTAGAATAAACTTACTCTATTTTTTAGTACTTATATTCAAATTTATTTTCATTATTTGCCAGTCTTAGTGTTAGAACTTGGCTCACAGTCCAGTCACTGTTTACGAAACAACTTAAAAGATGTATCGGCTGTGACTTCAACCGAATTTTCCGCCTTTTTCTTACCGATTGAACTGCATCCACATTCCAGGACAGTACACACAAGATTTTTCTTTTGAGTTTCTTTCCGGGTAATTATTTAATATCAGTCTGAATGGTCTTGATGATAGGCGCTGCATTGGAGCCTATCTGGCATTGGTCAACCTCAATTGTTTTGAACAGGTCAAACAGAGACTAATGTTATCAGAACATAAATCTTATTAAATATCTTTGAATCCAAATGAAATACACATTTTTTTTATATCGGAGTCACAACGTAAGCTTCATAGTATTACACCTGTTAACAGGATGTTAGATCTGCCAATTCGAAACAAGGACCCATGGGAAAATAGTGATTAACATAAATTAGAATGATTCGCATTTTGCAAACAACCTTTGCCTTTCGCTGAACAACGAAGAATCAGAACTCGATATAAAAGGAAATACAACACTGGCCATGTGAAGAAAATACTGTGGTGGGCAATGCTACCCCCAAGTTCACTGGGCATTTCATGAAAAAATCTCGAGAGATGACCTTGGTTAAAAATTCTCATTCGAGAAGGCAATGACTTTTTGACCATACAGGGAGTTAAAAGACTGGGAGCAGAACCGGATACCTCCCTGTCACTGGGGCAGTGTACGTTTGTCGGGATTTTTTCGCGAGGACAACGGTATCAGCTGAACTTCAAATTTGGCTGCCAAGAGAAGTGTCTTGAATGGAAGAACAATTGCGAACCCTACACGGAGTGTCCGTCGAAGAAATGAACATCCTTTGGCTGTATTGTTTTGGTTAGGAAAAGTATGTCTGTCATTACGGTGATAGATTGCCCCCCCCCCAAAAAAAAAAAAAACGAGACTCAGATCCCTTTTGTCACTGTTAATGCCGATGTCTATGCGAGGTATGCGATTTTCTGCGGATCGAGGATCGAAAGTGAATGCCGTCAGCTCTATTACAAATGCACAACGTTTAAACATAAAACAATGGCTTTTAAGTTGCCGTTTTGACTGTGCTAAATTCCGTGTCTGCTCCCTGAGGCACTCGTGTGATCTAATTACCTAATCATGTAACAAGCGGATGCTTGTATCCAGGTCTATGGCTTCGGTTAATTACCAAAGAACTAATTCTCCATGTTGGAAGTGTTTTATAACATTTAAATCAAGACACCTACAATGCACCTAGAACAACTGTATTTGCTTGATTTCATTGTAGCCTTGTGAGCGGAAACAGAGTCTCTGATTTGTTACTCTGGGCATTAGTGACGTCGCACGGTAGATTGAGGAGGTGGATTCAAATACGAAACTCAAGTGGAATTCAGGTGGAGTCTATCTTAAACAAGACCTGAAAAGAAGCTAGGTGACAACTACATACCTACTACATTGTATGCTTACATTGGCCAATTTTACCAACCCATCCCCGAACACCTACAACTACTTTCCTTCGCTTGACGGAACTTTTTCTCACCAAGACTGTTTTCAGTTCAACGGGTGCTTTTTTCGCCAGGTTTAAAGGAGTAGCCATGGGAACCAAAATTGGTTAGCCGGTTGCCTAACCATGGGCCACCTTGATGAAAACCTATTTTTTCAGTATGCCCTCGCCCGCCCATTCCTTTTCAAAAGGTTTATTGATGATATTGTTGGAGTAGCAACAGGGACCCCTCTCCCTTCAATACAATTCCCAAATCGATTATCATTTAGTCAGATCTTATGGTCCAAAACTGTAGCAAAAATGCAATTTTCAATGCCTTTTTCAACGCTTTTCCAATAAATATGAGGATAATTAAATAGCTTTACTCTCATGGGCTAAAGTCTGTTTATTTTAGATTCCAATTCTTCAATTTTGAATGGCGAAAGCCAAGCATCACACCAGGGATCATAAAGTGGTGACACCTCCGTAAGGAGTAAAAGGACTTCCACAAAATATTCATAGATGCTCAAAACCAGAATTTTCTGCCCGCTTCGAGCGTGCACCAGGGATGGTGTCAGCAGGAGCTACGATCCATCTTCAATTAATTGCTGAAGAAAATGCAGACAGATTTATCGGTCATAATCATAAATTCGAGGAACCCAAAGCCCGCTGAAATCCATTCAAGAGAACTTTTTTCCACACACCCAGCCCCGGATCTGCAGTCGTTAGATGTACCTTTGATGCGCCAATTTGAGGACTTCCCTTCAGTAGCATAACTGGAAGATAGTCTCACCATTAATTCCTATTGGGCAGCCTTGTTAGATTTATTTTTAAGCTCATTACAAACGTTAACATGATCCGTTGTCCCCATTCACCCCCACCCATCTTTTAATCATTAGTGGGATTAATGCTAGCACAACGGTCAAAGTTTGATACCTGTTTTTGTGTCATGTTTAAGTGGACTGCAATGACATTTTGGAGAAATCAATGTGACACAAGCTGGTAAGAATTCATGCCAACTGTAACCTTGAACAAGAAATCCCATTGGATGAAACTGAGTGAGTGGTTATTTTAAATAGGCTATCATGAGTATACGCCCGTGAATTTCACATATGCGAGCAATACACAAAGAAAAATAGTTTGATATCAGAATTTTATTTTAAGCCTACTTTAATGTATTGTCGATTAGGCTTTTTCCTATAAAACCAAAGTGTTAAATTTTAGTGCTTTGGGGTGCACAGTGTGTATACAGGATCATGCTCCCTCGTACATATGCCAGTTCATAGCGCTATGTATTGGTTGTAAGAGGCCGCAACACCGCACACAGTCCGAAAATTGAACCGAAAGGCCATCCTAGTTATTTTCAAAAGGCCCTGAGTCTACGTACAATGTCTTATTTTTATTTACATTCTCTCTAACTCATAGGAATCATGGTTTTATTTATCGCAGCCTTCAATATTACACTGATTTAAGATATGTAGGCCTTTCCATGGTTGACGAAATGTATGGCATATAATCCCGTGTCCCCAGCATTTGTACATGGTGTTACTGACATCCGTGACAATATGCACCACTTCATACGTTGTCCAATAATCAAGAGCTGACGGTGAAGGAAGTTTGCCCTTTATCAATAAGAAGGATGTGCATCGATTGTGGGTCCCGTTGACGCAAGCTTTGGACAAATTTTCACATAGTCAGGCGGCTTAGCTGATCAATTGTGCACTTTCCCTAAAAGCATAAACCTGGGCACTTGGCTAGAATACCACAATATAAACTTTTTTAGTCCAGGGGCCACCGGAAATTGCACTCGGTATGGCGGCCATTTTGGATTTCAAAATGACCGGTTGAACTTTACAATACTTGGCACAAGAGTATTTTCCCAGCCAATATGACAGGAAAGTACAGAAGACGTAAAACAATACAGTAAAAATTCCCCACAAAAATAAGACAATAATTGAAAAAAATGCAAAAAAAAATCCCAGATAATAATCATTAAAAATACATTTCGATCAAACCCCCAAATATATTTATAGCAGATTGTGGTATTCCAAACAGAACTGTTCAAAGGAACTGAGTCCATCCAAGGAGTTCTTCCTGATCCATCCAAAGTACACCCGTCGCGGACAGACGAAAATTAAAAGCAGTCAAGTTTGCTTAAAGTTGGCCGGTGTCATTTAACCGATTGCAAACAATACTAACATTATGAAATGCAGTTAGATGCATTGTTCTAAGATTTAGGGTGTGGACGTGGCTTTGAGCCTACGTAGTGGCACTTGTTTCTCTGTGAATGGAATCCTGTTTCTTTAGCTGCACAGACTGGCGTATCGTCGTATTTTGCCTTCGTAAAGCCTTTGTGGCTAGTGGTGAAATGTGCAGAATATCGATCGGATTAATACTGAAAGGTAACAGTGAGCTAGGGAATAGACTTTGTGTTAAATCGTCGCTCTAGTTGGGCTAGTTACCTCAGTAGGCAGGACTTCCATAAACAAATTTAATAAAAGAAATTTAAAATGAAGGTGATGCCACTAAACTCGAAAAGTTCATGGTGTCACTGTCCGGATACTCAGACAAAACCTTGTCAGAAGCATTGGCTTATATTTATATATATATATTTTATATGAAATAGCGAATTTTCATATTCGTTTGCGGCCTTTAAGTGGCTTGAATAATTCGCATAGTCTTAGCTTCTCACGGGTTGTCATGAACTTACAACTTTTTATCAAGGCAGTTGCTTCGGAGTTTGACAGTTGTCTGCCGAAGAGGGTTAAGACGTCTTTAAGGAGTGCTTTCGCCTGCTTAAATGGTTCCGGGTTTTTAAATGGCTACGTGAAGCCGAAAATTAACTTTCTAAAAAATGTGAGATCTTTGTTTGCTTTTAGCAGCAATGATTATTCATTCTAGTTTTAAGCTTTTTATGTGGCGAAAGGGGAGGGTTTTTAGACCTTCCCTTACAAAAAAAATGGAATTTCGAATGAAAATTCCATGGGAAATTTCCTACAGAATTTTCGCCCACGGGGAATGGTTCCCACGGGAAAAGCTCCCCATCAGAAGTTTCCCACAGGGAGCATTCCCCGTAGGCCAAAATCCCACGGGCAATGCTTTTCACGGGAAATTCTTATGGGGAATACTCCCATGGAAAATATTTCCCATGGGGATTTGTCATGTGAGGAGTTTTACTCATTAAATATCATATCTTCCAATAGCCAATAGCAAATCATGGGACACTGTCTTTATATCCATAATGAACACTGTCGATGCTAGAAATGTATATTTATTCTGCCTGTAGTGTTGTCTTTCAATAGATTCCAATGCAACATGCAGCTATGGCAACTATGACACTTAAAGAAAATAAATGGTCATAGTTCTTTGTCCTTTTCACACCCCTATAATTATATTTCATGGATGCAAACATGATATCTTCTGAGAAAGTCTTGGGTGAACTGGATGTCACAATATAGCTCCACATCCAATTTGTTCTTTTTGCAAAGATGAATAGTTACATGTATCTACATGCACATACAAAGTTCTCTCCACATATGCTCAGGCAGCTAGCCTTTGAAGAGTCCAAAACAAATTTATGACTCACATACGAGAGGCTCCAAATAAACATGTTCATACAGTAGAGTATGAAGTTTTCACAAACAGTCCATTCAAGTTGCAGTACCAATTAAACAGTGAAAAGTGACAGGGCCACCACATGTCTTCTTCAGTTCCTTGCAGATTATAATTGTTTAAGCAGATTCCTGGCACTCTTTTAAGGGAAAGATATTTAAAGTCACACCACACAGCATTCACCATACTTCCATGATTGCACAACTTCATTCCTGGCTGCATATGCTGCCTCTACCGATTACTGATGTTTTGACTGTGGGCTTCAACTATACAACCTAGCAGTACAGCACTATCAGTGCAAGTTAAATGTTACTGATGTACACTCAGTGCACACTGCAGGGTGTACATGTGTGTAGACCAAACAATGGTGTTTATTTGAAAAGCCCTCAGGCTGCACACTCATCAACCAATCACAATGAGCTATCTTCTACCCTCCAGAGGGTGCATGACATACACCGTGATGCAACCACAGGTTATTGTAGGCCTACTATAGAGCAGTTAGTTCTACAGAATGAGTTCAGTTCAGGTCTTCGACGAGAGCAGACGTGTTTTCGTTTCGCTCTCGTCGTTCCGTCCGTGCTCAACTTTATCACTGTGTGATAGCTGTACTATATACTACTGAGTGATAGTATTGCT